>CAJNOL010000187.1:701-212200 GCA_905250125.1 Rotaria sordida | reverse complement strand
AGTCCTATCGATCATTTAAAAATAGATCATTTAAATTTTCACTAAAAGAAAAATTATCATCCTATGTGTTTAATATTAACACTCACATGAATATCATTTGATATTTATCTTTTTTGTTTTAAATAAAATCATTTGAAGGTCCGACTAAAGATTGTACATAAATGTTTAATATGTTGATGATTTTCAATATACAGTTCATATAAATTACTTAAACATATTTTACCAAAACAGATGTTTTTATTTTTTTTATGTTGTTGAGCTTAATAACATGATAAATCGGCAGCAGATTGCTGGTCAGAGAAAAGCCGATTATTTAAGTAACAAACTTGTCGAAAGAGCACACATTATATTGAACAATTTATGACGACTTTGATCCAGTTTGAATCATATTGAGAAAGGTCTTTTAATTCGTTATTTATTGCGATTTGTTATTTTAAACAATGAATACATATATACAAATAATTAAATACATATATATACACGTATTTTTTATTCAGCCTCCTTATTTTTCTTTTTTTCAACAGAAGCATCACATATATTTTTATTTTATTTTTTTCAGCATATTTCGAATTATTCTTGAAAAAGATTTTGGTTTTTTTTAATTAGATTATTTCTAGTAGCGACATCTTTTTTTTCAATTATCATGCCAAATCATACTACTTAGTAAAAAAATATTAATGAAATAGAACAGTAAAAGAAATACTTCGAAAATGGAATGATAAAACCTCCTAGAAAAACATTTTAAAGTATCATATAGTTTGACAAAATAGATTTCATTATATAGAGTTCTCAGAAAATAACCAACTAAAGAAAATTGGATATCTCCATCATTCAGGCTGATACTTTTATCATCAATAAAGTAATGTTCAGAGCTCATATTCATAAGAGAAATGTTGTTAAAAATCATGTTGACGTATTAACAATTGACCTTAGCAATTAATTTTAACTTTTCAAAGATATGAAAAAAAAACAATATATTTATTCCTTGAGTCAAGAATAGACGACATCTAATTTTTTTGGATTAATTCTCTACACTAGTGTTGCTCAGGCTCATATTTATGCTACCGATGCATGTTTTGTCATTCAGTGTACACTGAACGTTTCAGCCATAAACAACAAGAATTTGTTGGCAAAACTACAATATTAGTCTTTCATAACTCGTGAAATATTACAGATAACGTTTTTCTTATAAATGTGAACTATGAACACTTCTTTCTCAGTATTAAAAAAAAATGCTTGTGAACACCGTTCCTTTGAGCCCGAAACGTGGAACTCACATGTTTTATTTAGTTTCATTATACTAATACAAAATACGCAAAGTGTAAAATACCATAGCACTCTTCAACGATAATCAGTTACCAGCACACATGATATCTTTTTTTTGAACTAGGGCTCTTTTTTTTATTTGTTGTATTGCTATTCACATGGTTATTATTTTATTTTTATAATTTATTTATTATTATTAGTCTAATCATTGATCTATGGACAAATAAATCTACTGTACACATTTGTTGTATTCACAGCAGATCTTAACGATCTATTATGAATCTCGAGCATTTTTAGGTATTTACTGGAAAGTAAAATAATAAAATTTTGACCTGCAATTTTACCTATAGATAGATCTCCTAATCCTTGGAATATCCTGGAAGTATCAACTGAAAAGAACGTTCATTTGTTAAAATATTGAATTGGCAATAAATAGTCGCTTAATACAGATATATCAAAACGAAAAATTGAGTTTACTTGAAAATTCAATATCTTTACAAAGAAATATTCTTTTCGGTTGAAACTTTCAGGATATCCCGAGGGTAATTAAATCTATCGAATCCTTTTAAACTTTTTTTCAGCCTTCTCAATACTCCTTTGTGGGCTTCATATGAGCTCAAACGGTACGTTGAAATTTGGTTAGTTCCATTGTAAGTAGATCTAGAGTGTCCTGGAATGCGACATATAAAATTATCCAGAATTTGTGTCCAAATGAAAACCCATCGGATTTG
Organism: Rotaria sordida; assembly: GCA_905250125.1. Lineage (NCBI taxonomy): Eukaryota > Metazoa > Rotifera > Eurotatoria > Philodinida > Philodinidae > Rotaria > Rotaria sordida. Next base: position 210,203 of record CAJNOL010000187.1, on the reverse strand, counting down.
TTGAATTCCCGATGTAACCAAATGCTGATTCAAATTCACAGGTGAAAAAATTAAATTACATCATACTTGTATAATTTCTACGCTCCACTACATGCTTGATTCGTTTGAAATTTAACTTCATATTACATAATAAAAAGATTTGTTGAAAAATCAAATTAGACATACGTTCATCTACAATATCTGTTTTTACTTGTGACTTTGTCCAACATAATCAATTATTTTTATGTTGAAATTATTCTTCAAAAAAAAACAAAGAAGATATTTGTTGATGAAGATTTGATTATTGGTACATGTATTCTATTATCAATTGTCTTCGATTGTAATCTTTGCATCATTAGATCTTATTGATAACTAATTCAAAAGATAAAAAAATACATATGAATCAAATTGTTCCCATTATAATTTTTTTGTTTTAAAAAATGAATAAAAAAAAAAAGAACTTCATCGAATTTTCGTACATGTTTACAAGATTTCCAATAGAAATCTAAAAAAAGTCCAAATAAGTACCTCACTTACATTAACAAGGTAAAAGCTGGCCCAAAATTTTTGACTTCTATCGATAAATTGACATTATTTATACAAAATACATATTAGATAGTTGACTGAAATACATAGTTTTGTAGAGAAAGATCAAAGCAGTCATCTGAAAAGAAAATAGTTCGAATTCTGTTGGGTTCATGAAAACTTATGGTTCTTTTATTAAACATGATTAAGCCATTTTATATCTTACATTGTTCAGCAAAAATAAAATATATGTTTGTAATGTCTGAGTGATTAAAGTTGAGCGAAATATTAATTTCTAGATAGTTTTATATGATTCGATAGAGTTCGACAAACGCTACAGGAATATAAATATCAAAAACAAAAAAAAAAAAACTTCTGATCCTAGTTCCAATACAAAACATGGAGGAAACCAAACAGACTAATAAAAATCTTATATACGTTACACGAAAGTTTATCTAACTTTCAATCACGTTAGTTGATTGACTGATAATTGAAGTTTCAAGATGTAATGTGACATGTTAAAACTGAAAAGAACCTTTCCGAACTGCATAACCAGACAGAATACTAGATCAACTAAAATAATTAAAAGTTCAGCTTACTTTCTCTAATATTGAATAAATGAAATTTTGTATTAGACATAAGTTCAGAATTTTTGTCATATTCATTTTCTCGTAGAACTTGTCGAACTCTACCGAACTATATAAAAATCTCTAGAAAACGATATTTCGTTTCCGACATTACCAGCATATTTTACTTTTGCAAAAAAATCTGCGATCTAAAATGTTTAGTCATGATCAAAAAAGTAACCATAACGTTTCATAATGTTAATGCAATTCGAATTATTTTCTTTTCAACTGATAGCTTTAATCTTTTTTTACAAAACTGTATATTGCAGTCAACTATCTATATACGTATATATTCATATAGATAGTGTTAATTTCCAAACAGGGATCGAAACTTTTGAGCTACCCTTCATAAAAAAATAAATAAAGATTAAATTCGTGAATATCAATAAATTTATCGCAAAGATCATGAAATTGACTCAATTTTGAAATTTCTAATTGAATATGTCTGAAAAGAAGTACTTCTAGTCGAACGAAAACAAAATTTCACACAAATAAGTGCAATTATCAATTTCAATCATTTTCCTGATCGAACTAATTTCTGATTAATAAAAATTCGAGTCAGAAAAATGTGTTTATTGGTTTTAATGGCTATTTTAGTAGAATTTTTTTTTCACTCATGTACATGATATTCTTCAACTTCTTGAACAAGAAAGTCATACGATATGAACTCCTCATGAGGTTTACTCATGTTAAGCATATGAAAAAAAAAAAGTTTGACTAAAGGATGAAGAAATTATGTACAAGAAACAATATTGGAAATTTGAAACGGGAAAAATAGAAACGGAGGGGCTCGTTAAGGAATGAAATCGACCTTCTCTCAAAATTGAATTTCTTATTTTCCCAATAGTCTATCTAAAGGTTAGAAGTCAATTGTCATTCAAATTAGACCTTTAGATTTCATTCTGACTGTGCACGTCTGACTCAAAACTCTATATTAACGATCTCCTATAGCGTGATAGAATGTATTGTTTTTATAGAAAGTTTCCCTCTTTCTTCCTCAGTTCCTTTAATTTGACTAACATATCAAATGCAAGTTCTTTCTTTCCTCTATGGGATGATATATAGAAGTAGAACAATAATATTGCTCTTTTCCTTTTTCTTTTAGATAACATTGTTCTCTTGTACATACACTATGAGAACAATTATGATAAAACATCCTCACTACTGAACTGTAAAGCAGTGATTCACTTTGAATTATAAATTATTCGATCGATTTTTCAAAGCTCTAGAAAATGATACTATTGTACATGAACTTAATTTGTGGACAAGAGACTTTAGTTAAATGTACAATGTTCATGAGTCCCAAAAGTTGTTCTTTTTCACTAATATTCAGTCGATTTTGATTAGAATAATCAGACTTTCTATAAAAATAAATGATATATTTGGAATTAGCATAACAAACTGAGTTGATCTACATGTGTCACAAAGTCTTCCAACAACTTTTATTTCTATTCCAAAAATTCAGTATTTAAAACTCTGGGAAAATTCAAAACGGTGTTTGAACTTCCAAACATATCATTTATTTTTATAGAAAGTCTGATTATTCTAATCAAAACCGATTGAATATTAGTGAAAAAAACAACTTTTGACACTCATGAACATTGTACATTTGACTAAAGTCTCTTATCCACAAATTAAACTCATGTACAATAGTATCATTTTCTAGAGCTTTGCAAAACCTATCGAATGATATATATTTCAAAGTGGATCACTACTTTTACAGATCAATAGTGAGGATGTTTTGTCATGAGTGTTCTCATATTGTATGTACAAGCGAACAATGCCATCTAAGAGAAAAAGGGAAAGAACAATACATTGACCTACTTCTATATGGAATTTGATAGAGGAAAGAAAACTTTCATTTAATATGTTACTCAAATAAAAGAAGCTGAAGACGAGAGAGAAATTTTCCATATAAACACTACATCGTATCACGCTGTAGAAGATTGATGATATTGAGTTTTGAGTCAGACGCTTGCAGTCAGAACGAAGTCTAACGATCTAATTCGAACAACAATCGCTTTCTGACATCTGAATTGACCATTGGAAAAATAGGAAACTCAATTTCGAGAGGAGACCGATTTCATTGCTTAATGATCCGTTTTCCTTTCTGTTTTCCTCGTTGTAGATTTCCAATGTTGTTTTTTTTTTTACCAATTTTCTTCATTAGTTCTTTTTGCGCACGTATCATATTAAAAATTTCAATCGAATCAATTTCACGATCTTGTGATGAATCTATTAACATGTATGAACAAGAACAATAACATTTGCTTTTATTTTATTCTTTTTCTTTTATTTCTAATATACATATGGTAGTAAAAATTAATTCAGAAAAGTATTTCTCAAAGGTGCTTCTCCTCTTTTAAAATATTTCTGATTCGTCGCGAGAGTACAACCGGTCGAGCACAAATTTTTACCACAGCTAGATTATCGAAAATAATGCGATCCATGTTCGAGAAAAAGTTTTCAAAGTAGGTCTTCAAGAGTTTTTGAAGATCTACCTTTAAAACGTTTTCTCCAAACATGAGTCTCATCATTTTCGATAATCTAACTGTAGTTAAAATTTGAGCCCAACCAGTTGTACTCTGGTGGAGAATCACAAATGATCCAAAAGAGGGATGGTACCGTTAAACCTAGTTAGATGAATATGTGTACGTTTTTGTCATTATCTGTATGTTATTTTTCCATTTGTTTTTCTTTTTGTACAGAAACATATTTTTCATAGAAAGATACAAATAATTATAAGATGGTTTCTGTTTTTATTGATCAATTTTTGGCTATGATATTTTGTCAATGAAAACAAATTACCTATTTGTATTTTGTGTCGGATTTCTACTGAAAATTTTCCAGAATACGGTCACAATACTTGGTTTTTTCACAAGAAGAAAAGACATACTTCTACACTTCTGAAGTATCAATTAGTAACAGTATGTGGCAACAGTAGTTCTCTTTTTTCCATATGTTATCTTTCCTTTTCTCTCTGTTAATCTGACCAAAAGAAAAAAGTTGGCGTTACGTGTTTTTTTGAATATCTCTTACTGCTAAACAAATAATGATAACAAGAGAATCTGTACTCTGTCTTCCGTTTTGAGTTCTATTTTTCATTAGTTCTTTATTAGATTTTCTTAACGAAAACGATACATATTATAAAGAAAAACTGATCATATGACTGTTATTATCAAAAATGTGGCAGTTCTATAATGATTCTGATCTAAGGAACTGTTAAAAACGTTTCCTAATAAGAACTAACCATTCTGTACGGTTTCTCTTAAGCAAACTGATGTCTGAAAATGGTCCTTGTAAATGAGCTATCCGAAGAATTTTTATTCCTCAAATACAACAATTGTGTTCTGTTACTAAGAAAGATATTTCCAATAAAAGAACACAACTATTCCGTTTTAGGAACAATAATATTTTTTAACAGTTGAGTTTTGAGAACTGTTTTCAGACATCAAGTTCTATTAAAAGAACCACTTATACAGATCATTTTCTTTTAAAAGAATATTTCAAGATTTCATCAGCTCATTTGATCTTAACTTATGAATTGGAGTTGATTCATACGTACTTATAATCTCTGGAACAAAAGAAATATATAAAACTATATAGGAACAGGTACAAATATGTAAAAGTATGAAGAAGTACAGAAGTATGTCTCTTTTCCATTGGTTTTTTCAGTAAAATGCAAAACACAGTACATTTTCAAAATCATAAGTACCTTCAGTATCAGAGACCGACACAGGGCACTTTTTTGCCCTGTCCTGTCCTGGTACTGATACATGAAATTTTTCGTTGTCCTGTCCTGTCCTCAGGGCAGGACTGGGCAAGACAGGACAGGGCGGTCTGAAGAGTTTTAGATTGGTTCTATGTTCCGAAACAAAACTTATAACCTGAAGAAGATTTAAAGGCACTTTTTCTTTTCATTATACATACTTTAAATCATTTCAAAAATGCTACAAGATACTAATGCCTATATTCAAATGAAAATAGAGTACCAACTAGTCAATATCAATAAATATACAATGAAAAACGTTGAATATGTAAGTGAAACCCACAAAAACAAATGAAAATATTCAACGTAATAAATGAAATTAAAAAAGCAGACATATACGGTAGTCTGTTTTTGCTATCAACATAGATAATCTGGCTATTGTATTCTTTCTTTGTTCTTCTTTCTGTTCCTATTCTATTCAGATGAAACAAATGATAGTTCGAAATGAATCATAAAAATTATTGCTAAGATATACAATGGATGAAATATAAACGTGATTGGCTTACAGCGACGCCTCATGTGACTATACAAATGATTGAAAATTTTGCCTAAATATAACTTGAGAATTAATAATGATTCACCAGGGAAAAATAACATGCCCTGTCCTGCCCTGTGCCATGGTATAGGCGCCCTGCAGGGCGACCAAGGCAGGACGAAAAAAAAAACCTTTGCCCGGTGGAACAGGGCAGGTCAGGACAGGGCAACAGGTCAGTCCTGCCCTGATGTCGGTCTCTGTTCAGTATGACATATTAGTAGTCAATGATTGGATAATTCATATTTTTGGAATTTTTTATTATTGAATCAAAAATTTAGATTTAGTAAAAATAAATGTGAAAAAAAAAGAAAGATTTCATTTTAGAACTAATTTATAATTTGACGTTTAATACATCGCAAAAAGGAATTAATCATAATTATAGATTGGTAAATTAATGAACCAATAAGAATTTTTTTATGGTGATCAGTAGCTGTCGACACACCCAATTGTTTTTTGTTTTTATTACACATACAGAAAATATGGTTTTGTTTCCTATTAATTCCAAATCAGAGAGCATAACGAGATAGACAAAAAAAATGAAAAAAACAAAAGAGTTGAAGGTTCTTTAAATGATAAGACAATAAAAGAAAATGTAGGCCACTCGGTCAAATTTTTCGTTCTTTCACAAGTTCACCGGTTCATAAGATGAGCTTATTATATGAAAAAAAAAAGAGTTTTTATTCTTCCCCTTTTTCTTTCTTTTTACGTATATATACTACTTTGTCATTGCTGTATAGGTTGTGAACCTATTCTTTTTTTCTGTCTCTTTCGGTTAAGGTTGAATATTGACATAGTTGATTTAGCCGTTTTTCTTTTTCATACATCCATCCTTACATAACTGTCGCATACGTGCTACTCTATGTAAATTCTTGACGTAATAGAATAAAAAAAGAATTGAAATAAGGATATCTGCAATCAGAGCTTTAGGTTGACAAATGTGTTTGTAATTGATCTAGTTCAAGGTTAACACGTAGAACATTCTTTAAAAATTATTTATTCGTTTTTTTTTCTTTTAGTTGTTTTAAGCATTGAACGAAATAAATAAGAACATATGTCGAATGGTCATTATTATCATTATCGTCAACGAAAGAGAACGTTTTTAAAAAATGACTATCGTCTATGATTTGATATTGTTATTGTCTCGAAGTTGACCACGACTGTGTGAAATTATATTCATATATTAAAATCAAAAAAACAAAGAATCGTTCATTGCGTATATACAAATAGATCATGTTGTTTGATATTTTACTAACAGTTTCGAATGTTGTAGAAACAAAACCAGTAAATGAACAGCATGGTTATTGGTAAATAATTTCTTAAAAAAAAAAAAAAAAAAAAAATTTTTTTTTTATTTCTTTTTCAATTAAGGAAACATAGTATATTTACAATTATTGATTCATCTCATATTTCAACATTTATAATTGCTCTTATTCTTATTATTTATGGAAGTTTACGGTATAATTATTTGGTTTTTTTTTTTTCTTGAATTTAAATATTGAATGATTAAAATGTTTGTTTTTTTTTTGTAGAGCATTAGATCAAGATAAATTAAAAGATTCTGTATCTTCTTATAATAAATTCTTATTTGAATCATCAACAAATGAACAAGGTTATTTGGAATTAATTTTATTAATTAAATTTAAATAATTTTACTTTTCATTGTTTTAGTTTCACATTCACATGTTATTGAAACAATGCATGCTATTGCTCTACCTCTTGGTGCATCATTATCATTAATGATTATGTTCTTTTTTTTTGATTCACTTCAAACAGTATTTATTATTTGTACAGCAAGTAAGTTATCAAATCTTTTTTTTTTTTTTTGAAAATATTTATTTTATTATTCTCAGTATTATCAACTATGGGTTTTGCTTATCTTCTAAAACCATGTTGTCAAATGATACTTCGTCCATGTTCTGATAATACAAAGTAAGGTGTTGATAATTAAAAATATAAGTATGTCATGAATGGATACGAGTCATTGAATTGTCTCGAAAAAATTTTGTTTATGACATATTCAAACAACATTTTTATAGTGAAGCTTAAAGTTGAAATATGTTAAAAGGATCAAGTTTCGGTAGTTTCAATATTTATCCGAATCTTTTTTATTTCATTTTACTCGTCATATGATGAGAAATATGTACTGTTCAATGGAGAATTTTGTATTGATTCTGAATATGATATTTATCTCTTTTGTAATTGAACTTCTGTTGGTCAAAATTTTTGAATACAAACCAGTTGTTATAGTATTTTGTTATCATATCGAAAAAAATCGATTTTTACAATAATCAAATAATATTTTTCAAAAAATATGTATAATTTTTTTCTGCCTAACTATATGACCAATAGAATAAAGAAAAGAAAAGATTTAGATAAATATTGAGACTACAACGACTTCATTCTTTTGGTTAGATCCCTCTATGGAATCAACTAAATTTTTTGTCGAAAATTCAGTTTTAATATATAAACTTTTTTTTTTGAATAGTAAGTTTTATTCTCGGATATTTAATACACTTCGGAAGTTCTAGCAATGTTTTATAGAAATATCCGAACACACAACAAAGTCAGAGTCAAATTCAATGACGACTTTTTTTGTCATGTTCATAGGCCTCGATAGGACTTCTAAAATGTATCAAATATCAGAGAACAAAATCTACTATTGAAAAAAGTTCATATATTAAAATTTAAATTTTCACTAAAAAACTTAGTTGACTAAACATTATTTGAATATATCAAAAACAATAATTTTAGCAATAATTCGACGAGCTCTATCCGATTATGATATACTCAAATTTTGAATTATTAGTATTTTAAAATTCTTAATAAAAGAAAATATATTCTTTTTTTTTTTCTATTAGAATATCTTTTGGTATATTTGGTCGTTATACATTATCAGAAATTCTTGCATTCATTTTATCAATAAGTCTTGTTTTTGTATGGATTATTACTGGACATTGGTTATTTATGGATGGTAAATGGAAAATAAATAATCGAAAAATTGAATTTATATTTTTTTTTTTCTATTATTTTATTTAGTTATAGCAATAGGATTATGTATATCATTTATTGCTCTTGTTAGATTACCAAATTTAAAAGTATCAGCATTATTATTATTTGGTCTTGTTATATATGATGTTTTTTGGGTATATTTTTCTCATTATATATTTACAACAAATGTTATGGTTAGAGTAGCAACTAAAGAAGCAGAAAATCCGGTAAATAAAAAAAAAATTATATTAATATTCAATTGAAAATTGAAAATATTTAGTTAACAACAATTGCAAAACGATTAAATTTTAATGATTATCATGCACCAAGACTTTCATTACCCGGTAAAATTGTTTTTCCGAGGTTTGTAAAGCAAAACAAATTGTTTTTTTAAGATAAACATAAATATTTTAATTTTATAGTATGCAACAACAAGGTCGATTTTCATTACTTGGTTTAGGAGATATAATTATGCCTGGACTTGTTCTTTGTTTTGTTCTTCGTTTTGAATCTCGAAAGCGAGCTAATAGTTTACATAATAATGATCCATTATCATTTATTAATCGTTTAACTTATTTTCAATGTTGTTTAATTGGTTATTGTGCAGGTAAAAAAAAAAATTCTTGTTTTTTTTTTTCTTTATTGTAAAAGTAAAATTTTCTTTTTTGTTTTTATAATTAAAGGTTTATTAGCAGCAACTATTTCATCAGAAGTATTTAAATGTGCTCAACCAGCACTTTTATTTCTTGTTCCATTTACATTAATACCATTATTATTAATCGCTCATTTAAAGGTAAATTTAATAATTGCAATAATAATAAAAAAAAAAAAAATTTGCTTTTTAAATTTAGGGTGATCTCAGTTCGATGTGGTCAGATCCATTTGATGAGAATAACGAAATTTCATCTTCATCGTGCAAATTATTGAATGTTTAATGTCAGATGTTTTTTTTTTTCCTTTGATATTCATTTTTGTTTTCAGTGCATTTGTATAGTTCAGATTATTAATGTCAAATTTATTTGATATATGTTTTTTTTCTTCTTAGAACAGTTTATTGTAGTGTTTTTTTTTTCTTTCGTTTCTAATTATCGTCGTATTTGGATATGGTTTTTGTTGTGCGAACAGTTTGTTAGATAGATGCACTTTGAAAATCTGTTCGTTTAATTAAAATATGTGTTTTTAGATAATTTCAATAAAAAAAAAAAAAAAAAAGGATATGGGTAAATCAACATCAGTTTTAACATCAATTTTTTATCTTGTTAAATCATCTCATTCACGTAGTACGATTATAATAACAATAACAACTTTATTAATTTGTATTACGGTTTTTACAATGGCTGGTCAAGCTAATTCTATGGCATTACAAGCATATTGTTCATTATGTATATTTGATTTATTATTCATTGGTACAGCTTTACTTTCAGCATGGATTATGGAAAATAATAATACAAAAGTTCGTCAAAAAATGCAAATTTCAAATAATATTGATAATAATTCAATAAATAATTCAACATCACTTTTTATTCCAACACAAACTATAACAACATTTTCATATGGTACAGCACGTTTTGAAGTTTTAGCTGTATTTACATCAACAATGCTTTCAATACTTGGAGCATTTTTTATTCTTAAAGAATCAATTGAAAAATATCTTGAAGATGAAACAATACATACAGAATATCTTATATTATCATCAATATTAACATATATTATTCATATGATTGTTATTTATTTTGTACGAAATCAAGCATTTGATCATGTTATTGCAGCTAGTTCATCAAGTTGGTTACAAGAACATGTTAGTGATATGTTTCAAAGTGTTTGTCATTATATACCTGGTTTAAGTCGTCTTCTTTTACCACGTATTAATCCATTAGCATTACTTTGTTGGTGTGGTTTAGCTATTGTTTTTTCTGATTCATTCCTTTTAAAAATGGGTTATGGACATTTTGTTGATACATTATCATCATTACTTATGGCTTTTATGACATTTGGTACAATGGTACCAATGGCAATATATAGTGGAAAAATATTATTACAAACAACACCAGCACCTATGATTGGACAATTAGATAAATGTCTTCATGAAGCATCAAGACTTGATGGTGTATTAGAATTTCGTCATGAACATTTTTGGGCTTTATCATTTGGAACACTTGTTGGTTCATTACATGTTCGATGTCGGTTAGTAATAATTTTTTATAATTAATAATCATTTTCAAAAAAGAAGAAAAAAAAAAAAAGTTCTTAGCATAATCTCTATGACATTAAAATGTCAAACATGATTTAGCTATTGTTACTAATCACAAGGAGATTTGTTTTTTTTTTAACCCTATCTAGTTTGGGATACATTTCTTTAACATAATTATTTTGCTTAATCCTCGAAAAATGCGACAAGGAAATAGTTCATATATGATAGCGAAACGTTATTGATTATACAGTCTATGATCGTAGATCAATAACGTTTGTCACGTTCTATGAAGAAGGAGGGAAGATCGAAATTTTTACACCTATACTTTAACACTTCTTTTAGATCGTATTTTTACAAAATAATAATGAACATAATAGAGTAATTTTTGAAAAGATATAGTTAACTTTCTATGATTGTTTAATTCATATAGAATGATTGAGAAAACTAATAGTTTTAATTTGTTCTTTTATTTATTGAAATTTTATTCATAACTGTTGCATTTTAATTGTGATTTAATATTTACTTTATGATTTTTTAAAAGAAAGAATATTGAATAATGCAAATGAATTACAAATTAACCATACAAAAAAAAAAAAAAGAAGACTTCTATAAGAATTCAATTTCTATTAATGTTTATTGATGCTATCGACAAAGTCTTCAGAACAAATAAAGAAAACTTCAGAAGTATTTGTTTGTTCTCTATTCATAGTTCAAACTTAAGAAAATAAAAATTATCGAGAAGAACTTTAATTACATTATTCAGATAAATTTTGAATTATGTTATAATTTATTGATGTCGTTAATAAGGATAAGTAAATACAACAATTCATAAGATTAACTTATTTCTAGCTTAACAACAAATAGAATGATTGTCAGAGATAAATCTTATGAACTTCACAATTATCATGTCTTTTTTACAACTAATAGTGAAAGATAAGATAATTTTATATAGAAGAACATTGAAATAGTTTTAAAAAAAAATTGTAGATTTAATCAAAGACTTGAGTTTGACAATATTTATTCAGGCACGCAAGTATTTTTCTTTTTTTGGATTAGTTTATAATTGGACATAGGAAGTTTTGATTAAATAACAAAGACTATGTCAATCAAAACCAATTCTTATATCAATAAATACATTCTATTACGTTTCCTATCTGTCTTGATCAAAGCAAGACGAGCACTTAAAGAACATCTCTGCCTTTCAGCTATCTTTCAATGTAGAATGCTACCTAAGAGGGAGATTCAATCGTTTAATATCTCTCCTATAACTAATAATAATAGCTGTAGCTCTGGATAGAAGGCCACCATGATGCAAAGTTCTTGCGCTTTCCATACACACTAATTAACCGTCAGGGATAGAATCGATTCATGTTTTTTTTTTGAACAGAACCGATCCTATCTCTGCTAATTACAACGTATTTAGTATATTACATAGTACCTTGAAGATACATATCGAACAACATAGTCATTCAATCATTATCGCTAAGATATCCAATTCTAGAAAATTTTGCATTGACGATCAAATAGACATTTTCACAACACAAAATTTTCTTGTGAATATTTATTTAGAAGAGATGCTGATGAACAATTAGTTTTAGCACATGTATGGAATAAATTAGCAAATGTTGTTCAAATTCTAACAATACATGTATTCAAAGATGATTGGTTACGTCGACAAACACATACATTCATGCAACCTCAAACGAGTAATCCAGTTTTATCAAATAATCCTTCGACTTATAATGGTTTTGTTGTTGTTACATAATATTCTATATTTTTTTTCTTTTTATTTAAAAAAAAAAAAAAACAAAATAAATATATATTTAAAAGAAAAAGAGAGAGACGAAAAAAAAAAAGAAAAAGTTGATTTAAACAGGTGGTGGTGATGTATGTTGTCGCCAAAAATCTTCAACAACATCATGAATATTTCTATTTGCTTCACGCCATTCACGTTGCCATTGTCGTAATTCTTGTACTTCAGTTTGTTTACGTATACGATAACCACGATAAAATGATTGAATTATTAAAGCAGCTTCTTCTTCACTCCATAAAAGTGATTTAGGTAATGGTGCACGTGGATATTTTTCAAAATGTATACGAACAAATGGTATATCTTCTAATAATTGATTATTATCTAATAATTGTTGATTTTGTTCATCAGATAAATTAATTCTATTTGAATTTTTATAATATAAATAACGTGTTAAATAATCAAGTGCATTAAAAGCACTACGTTTACGTTCTAAACATTTACGTTTTTCAGCTTCAATTAATAATTGTTCAATACCTTTTAATAATATTGGATAAATATATTTTTCAAGATATTCAATTGTTGAAAATTCTTTTGAATTTTTTTTCATTGGTGTTATTGAACGTTGAATAGAAGGTATAATTGTTGTTTTAGATAGTTCTTTTTGAAAATCTTTTATTGGTGTTAATGCATAATTAATACAAGCTGGATGAGATATTCGTGTATTAATTTGAATTTGTGTTATATCATCAATTGGTGAATATATATAAGAATAATTACAAAAAATTGGTGAATGTTTTGATGGATCATATATTTGTTTATCAGTTAAAGTTTGTTTTATGTCATTATTATCATGATATTTTTTTTCAAAATTAAGAAATGAACTTGATATAGCACCTGTTTCCGCTTGTGCACGTTTAATAGCAAATTCTGAACAAATATCTTGCCATAAATTAGTTTCTTTACCAACAGTTATAACTGGCATAATTAACAAATATAAGTAAAGATAATCTAGAACAAAAAAAGAATTTTTTTTTTCTTCTTTTGAAGTCATTTTTATAAGTATTATATTTTATAATATAAATGTAAATGAGATAATTTCTCCTCATATATATATATATATTCTTATTCAAAATTTCAAGTGTCTTTTATATAGAATAAAACAGCTGAATGAATTGAATATTTTATGAGAATAAATGCAGTAGTTTAAAGGTAAGCATTAAAAGGTAGGTCGATTTTTGTCATTTATAATCATGTTCCAAGAAAATTGATTCATGTAAGACTTCATGTAGCTCGAGAAGAAATGGTCTATCGATAAAACTACCAATGAAATAATTTCTATACATAGACAAGGAGTACTAATACTATTCAACAAGGTTTATTTTCAATTTTTTCTACTACCATACGCATAAGAAAGAATTCAAATAGAGAAAATTGTCTCTAAAAGGAACATCAGGAAATAAAAATTATTATCAGATTCACAAAGATAGAGACTCTAGGCTAGTTTTTCAGTACCTAGAGCAAGATAAATATACTTCTCTTTAGACTACATAGAACGATAGAACAAACAATTCTCTACAAAATGAGATGCCTTCAAGTTCTCTATAATATTTTTAGTTAAGATCCAGCAATCTCACGGAAGTTCATAAAATCGTTTTTTTTTTCAATTTCCTATAGCAAAAATCATTTTTTGACTTTCAATTAAATTACTGGCAAAAACAAAATTCATAAAGAACTCGACGATGTCTTATTTTGGTAAAGAATGGTTTACTCTATCGTTCCATGTAGTCTAACAAAATTATATTTACTCCTTCTAGGTGTTGAAAACTTAGAGTTTTAGTTATGAAAAATACTAATAAAAATTATTGATACCTTGTCTAAGGTTTTTTTTAAATACATTCTTAAAAATCAATATTTATTAATAGGCTATTCCATACTTCTTCGACTGCATTTTCTAGTTCAAGTAGTGACTTTTGAATTCTTAAAGTTCAGGCTATAATATAATCATTCATATAGTTCAATATTATATGCTTAACTAGATAAAACGACTGGAGTTCTGGAGTACACTTCCGTACTTCGAAAAAAATTTCTCTCGTAAGACTCTAAATATGATCAATGAAGCATGAAATAACTTATTAACAAATATTATTCAAGAGTCTATTTCAACAAAAAAACTCAGACAAGCATATGAATACTTTCTTTCTTCGTATTAAACTTTTATTTGTATTATTAGAATCTAAATTTGTACTATTTATATATATATATCTACGTAAATTTTTTCTAACGATAAACTTTATATTTTATATGAAAAATACGATTCGCAAGCATTTTGCCATTGGTAGAATGATATTTGTAAAACGAAGATACAAAATTATCATGAAATCGATCAGATAAAATTGACTCTAAAAAGATAACACAGGTGAATAAAATTGAAAACATTCATAACTGAACGACTGACTAGACGTAAAATCCTTCGGACGATTTGTCAAGAAATATTTCAAAACCAACAAAATCTATCCTTCAAAAAATATCTCATTATTAAAAAAAAAAAAGAAACTCAAACAACCATCCTGAAATCATTCTCCATGTACTTGACCTTATTTCGATCATTCATATCGATAGATGTCGTCAATATATATTTCTTTTCATTATTAATTCATTCGTTGTTTAATATCCAATGTATATGAACAAAAAGAAGTCATTTATAGTTTGATTTCATCACATTTTTTTTGTTCTTGTTCTTTTTTCTGTTGATGTTTTTTTCTTTCTATGGTTATTTAGAACTGAATTTTTTTTCGTCGTTTTCATTTACTATCGTACGTATACATTTC
The DNA here is from genome assembly GCA_905250125.1 of Rotaria sordida. Taxonomy (NCBI): domain Eukaryota; kingdom Metazoa; phylum Rotifera; class Eurotatoria; order Philodinida; family Philodinidae; genus Rotaria; species Rotaria sordida. Next base: position 195,009 of record CAJNOL010000187.1, on the reverse strand, counting down.
GAGTATAGGTAAAGGTATCATCTAATGACTTTAGTTTGTCCTTGTTTATAAAAATAAATAAGAGGTGAAAAGCAAGTTTTATTTTTAATATTACACTGATAGTATATAGTACCTTTTTTTTTTATCAGTGCAACTGAATATCTATTTTTTACGGTTTGATCTATTAGTTTTTAGTGTAATATACTAGGAGTCTAACTGTTATTGTCATTAAATATAATAGTAATAAATTGATATTCAAGAGTCTATAGAAATTTTGTCTTCTTTTTCCTACTAGTAAGTATGCGAGTTGTTCTCTTCATTTTTCTTTCCCATTTTTTCCTTGTAACGGTTTCCTGAAGGCTATAGACGAGAAAGAGAAAGGAACAAGGTTGTAGGCATTCATCAAAATCCTTTGGATAAATAATTAGGCGCAATGTCGCCAACGGCATCATCAATGTACTCCTATGATCGTTGTTGTTCTTAGCTCATGTGTATCATTTCATTTGTTTATGGCCTCTATGAATGATTGTTGATAAGATACAATTTCAAATCGAAATAAATCATTGTAGGTAGTTATATCTGTTAAGTTGTTTACAAATCTCAAATCTCTCAAACATTGATCTGATTTCTTTTTTTTCTCTTATCTTACATGTTCTTTTTTTTTTGTCTATATAAATCTGTACATCGATATCCTTGACATTCGGATTAATCAAAGTACAGCAGTAGTATATAGTAGTAATAATAATAATAATCAAAGAAGGTCGTCTAATGTTTGCTATTTTCTTTCTTATAGATTTTTTTCGTATACTATATCTCTTTATTATTATAGATATATATATAGATATATATATATTTTTTTTCTTTTGTTCGTTCATCTTCAAAAAAAAAAAGAAATGTCTTAAAATAAGAAAATGTATGCTTATGTTGAATTGTCGAATATAGCACGAACAGATTCTATCATTCAATCATTATCATGGATGCATTATTTGCCTACACTATCATCGTCATTAAATGTTTCTAATGATGGAAATAATACAAATAATAATGATAATGATAATGATAATGATGATAATGATAATAATAATAATAATAATCGATCAATTCCATCACTAACAACAACAACAATTCAACAATCAATTAATTTATATGATGGATGGTTAGCAACAGGTAACACAAATCATATTGTTAGTGTAACATATACATCAATAAGATCTGATGAAAATTTATCTATACCTGATCGTACAAATTTTAATTTACGTGCACATCGTACAGAAGTTCGTCTTGTTTCATGGAATGTACCATTTCAAAAATTAGCAACTGTTGATGAAAAAGGTGTTATTTTTGTATGGGTTAAACATGATAATCGATGGTCATTAGAATTAATTAATGATCGTAGTCATCCTGTTATTGATATGGCATGGTCACATGATGGTCGTATGACTGTTATTTGTTATGAAGATGGTTTTGTTCTTGTTGGTTCTGTTACAGGACAACGTTATTGGTCAACAGTTGTTAATACAGCACAAGCAAAAATTTCAGCTGTTACATGGATGCCTGATGTTTCACAGTAAGAGAATAAAATGAAAAAAAAAAAAACAAGACTTTTATTTTTGTTTTCAGTGTTATTCTTGGTACAACATCAGGAAATTTAATATTAATGGATCATCATGGTAATACAACTGATGGTTTTGAATTATCAACACAATCAATAACACAATTACTTTATTCATGTAATAAATTTTATCCTGAAGCACCTGATAATAGTAAATTGAATATCCCAAAAAAAAAAATTAGTCCTTATAAATCTATTTTTTACTTTGTTTTTATTTTATAGATGCATCAAAATTTGTTAATGATGATTATGTTCTTGCTTGTAGTCTTGATAATGGTCATGTACTTTTTCTTAATAATTATCAAGATCAATCACCAATATCTGTTGATACTGAACTTCAAAGTAAATAAAAGATTATATATATATATATATAAGTTTTTTCCTTATATTTATTTAAAAAAAAAAAGATATTAAAATGGATTGGTCATCACCTGGTGAAATTCTTGTTGTAGGAGGTCATAGATATTTAAATGATTCAATTTATAATAATCAACTTATATTTTATACTCGTCGTGGAGAATTTTTACATCGTATTCATATTCCACAAACGGTTTGTAATTTAATTATAGAAAAAAAATAGTTTATTCATCGAAGTATTATAAATGACAATAGAATTAAAATATAAGATATTCTCGTTAATGAATATTTTCGTCAATAGTGATTGACAGAAATGTATTTGACATATCACACAGAAGAGAAGAAATAACGATTGAAATGTTTTGTTATTCGAAAAACATTATTATTAACATTGATTTTTTTTTAATTTTATTTGTTCATAATAAAAGCAATTTTACAGTATTAATATGTAAACATTATACAAACAAATTTTCTAGTTTAATAAAAATCTCGGTCAATTAAGCATAGCGTAAGAAATATCTAAATTGGAAAAATACATGTTAATAAAGAATTCATGACTTTTCTCTTCTAAGAAAATAGACATAGTTTATATTGAAGAACGTTTGTAATTACTATAATTAGATATAGGCCAGATGAGACCCCGAGATCAGGGTTAACACTTCTTACGATACCTTTTATGGTGAATATCATATTATCACAATTTATATGTCCTAAATAGATATAGGGAAAATATCTTCACTCCTATCTAATCATAGTACCTTGTATTATATGAAATAGATTTAATAAAAATTTGTTTTTCTTCTCTAGACACAACCATTATCTGCTTTATGTTGGGCACATGGCAATGGTAAGAAAAAAGCAACAAAAAAAAAAAAAAACCCTAATAATTTCAATTATACTTTTTTAGAACGAATATTTGCTGCATGTGGTTCATATGTTTATACAATATGGATAATACAAAAATCTCTTCCATCTATGTTAACATTATGTCAGATGAAAATAAAAGAATATTTATTAAATAATTCATTACAAAATCTTGATAAATTATTTTTACCAAATAATCTTAAACAAAATCTTCAAAATTTTTATCGTTCAACAATAAAAGGTTTTTTACCTGAACAAAAAACTTTACGTTCATTTGTATGTAATCCATTAAAATCTCATCTTCGTTTACAATGTACAATGAAACGTATTGATAATGAAATAGATAATTCAACAACAATGCCAACAACAACAAATTTATCTGGAGCTACATATGTTTTATATTTAGAATATCTTGGTGGTCTTATACCATTATTAACAGCTAAACGTATATCAAAAATTTGTCCTGATTTTATTATATTTGATCCACAAATGAAAACAAATTATTCATCATTATCATCATCAATAAAACTATCATCACAAAATAAACATTTATCTTCTGTTCGATCACGATCAAATACATTTCATAATATGTCATCTGTACAGCAACAAACAAAATTATCAAATAATAATAATAATAATAATAATCGTACAAGTTTAATTACAAATAGAAATTCAATATATGTTATTGATAATAATATTAATAATAATGGTGATGATTTAATAACAAATCGAAGTAGTTCAGGTTGTAGTTCGGATAATGATTCTGAATTAGAAGAAGAACTTAAACAATATGATAATATTAGAAATAATGTACAAGAAAAATCTTCAAAAAAAACAAAAATTGTTAAACATAAATATGTAAGACATAATAAAAAACAAAAAAACAAAAGAAATTTTTTTAACCTTGATTCAACATTGACATATTTATGTAACAGATTGACATAATAGTAATATATAGTCTAACATATGGTGAATGAAAACAACATTCAAGTTTCATTATTTTCTATGATATTTAAAAACAAAAAAAAAGACTTCTACTAATTGAATTCATTAATAACAATTGCACTTTTAAAACACATTATTTTAATCAATTAAGCTTAAAAAATTTGTAATCAATATAGTTATATTTTCTTATTGAAAATCAACAGAAGAAAACTACGATATATAAATAGTATTCTTATCTCTTTCCTTTTGTTATATTTGACATTATCATTGTAAAAAGAAACAACAGCAAAAAAAAAAAAACAATCTAAAATTAGATATAAGTTGGTCAAACCTATCGACGTATACATACTTTTAACCTTGATTCATCCACTTAGAAAATGTCATAATTCTATTATAGTCGTCTCATTTGGATGCTACCTAAGGATTTTGTCGGTTTAATGTAGATTACATTGAACAGTAGCAAAGTGTATCTTTGAAACATTTGGTTTCGTCTGAGTGGCCAGATTAGGATTTAAAAAAAAAATGGAAATCCCTTCCATGTAATATAAGACTTCGTGTCTTCTATTATATTCAAGCGTTGAAACTTTTTAAAGAGATTTTCTATTGTATTTCATGATTTTTCGTTAAAAAAATTTTTCTAAAGAAAAACAAAATGATTTCGAAAAGAGATTTTTATCGTTCATCGAGATTATTTATATGACATTGAATAGCAATTGTTTTGCTTTTGTATCTATAATAAACAATAGAGGATTAGAGTTAGCATTTATCGGAGACATTATTTTTTTTTCAATAGTTTTCTATTTTCGACTAATTTTTTATTGTATCCGGTACATTTTTTCTTCAAAGAGAATATTCTATTATCAGAAAAGGATTTATATTGAACAAGAAATTACTCAGATTTTCTGAAGATTTTTATCGAATCTATATTCATTATTTAGATGTAATGAAGCAATTAGAATTCATTCTATTTATAATCATGAAACAATAAAATCATATAGGCTATTGATCAATAGAACCCCAGGAGATATATAAGTTCAAAAAGTTCAACAATATAAATTGACATTCAATTTGTTATTCATATCGCATATATTTCTCATATAGATTTTAATAATAATAAATTTTTACTCATTTTATTTATAATCAAATATAATTCTTTAATTTAATTGAATAATTATTAAATTTTGTTTTTTTTTTATCGTTAGAAAATAATATATAAAAAGAAAAACAACACATCAGCAGATTTTAGTACTTTCAAAACTATATAGTACTCTTTAAATTAATATAGAAAATTATAATTCATTTTTGTTCTATTAAAATAATCAAATATTGAAAAAGATTCATGAAGTTTGAATTTTCTTTTGTTTTGTTTAGAATAACAAATTATGTACAATAGCGGCAAATATTTGGGGCACACGTTTTAAATTCTATGGTCATTCAAATTGTTTACCAGAAATTTTAGGAAGTGTTACATATAAAACTTCATTTTTACATTTACAACCACGACAAATGACAGTTACTGTTGCTAATAATAATTATAATATTCGAAAACAAAAACAATATTCTAATGAAAATAAAAAAAAAAAATTAATTAATCCAATTGTTCGTAAAACAAAACAACAAATACGTAATAAAATTGATGAAGACGATGATGATGAAACATTAATAGGTTAAATTTCAATTTTTTCCTATTTTTTGTTTTTGTTTTTATAAATATTTTCTTTTTAGCTCTTTCATCATCAAAATTAAATATAGCTGCAAATATTCCAATAGCACCAATGTCTCCTCAATTACAAAATACACATTCATCTTTACTTCGATCACAACACCAACAGCCACAGCAACCTTCATCATCCACCAATGAATCAAAATGTTCAACTCAGGTTAAAAAATTCTCACATATATCATCAAATTTATCAACACATCGTTCACAATGTGCATCAATGACTACAACTACCATGACAAATCATTATCATCGTCATCCACAAACAAATGCTGATTCATCAACAGCTAATTCTTCATCAACATCACCAATTAATTTAAGTCGTTCAACATCACCAGCAGCATCAATAGCAAATTTTATTCGTCCTATATCACCACCATGTATTCAAGTTAAAGAACCATTATCACCAAAATTTACTCGAACATATTCAAAAACTATAACAAATAATTCAACACATTATCGTCATTGTTCACCACCAATAACTGTTCCATCAATAGCAAATAATATTGATGCATCAACAGCTAGTGCAACAACAACATTAATTATTGATGATTCATCCGGTTATGATAGTAGTGAAAATCAAAATAATCAAACAACTATAGCAGTTACTAATGCTATTCCAAATTCTTCAATTATTTCAACTGTACCAGAAAGTTGTTTTGAACCTGAAACATATAGAAATTTATATTCATTTAATAGTAATCAACAAAAAAAATTAAGTTTTAGTGATCCAGCATTAAATCAAACAACAAAACTTTTATATAGTTGTCAACAGCAACAACAACAACAACAAACAACAACAATAACAGATAATTCACATTTATCCGCATCATCTTTACAAAGACAACTTTCACATGAAGATCCTGATATTCAAATAAACAATGAAAGTGAACAATTAAGTTCATATGAAGATAGTTCAACAAAAGAAAAATTAAAAACTAATAATAGAAATACTTCTCGTAAAGTGAGTACCATTCTCACTAGAGATGCACGGGACCACAGGAGAGAGGGAAGTTGCCGAGATCAGGACCGAGACTGATATTATTCCAATATAGTCTCGGTAGACTCTTTCTGTCAAGAATTAAACTGCACATTTTTGTCTTTATTATTCTATTATAATTAGGAATAACTAAATCGATTATTTTTATTTACGAAACAAAGTCTTTAACTGATTCTGGCTTTGATTTCAAGAACCAAAATTTTTCGATATCTAGCAAAAAACCTAAATGGAGCAAAACAAACAGTTTTCTATATCTTTTGTTTTGATCTATGCATATAAAGAGATTCTGGTACTATCAGTGAGTTTAAATCATTTATTCAACTTTTATATATATATTCAAAGAATAATACATATTACAGAAACAATTACTTCGTTGTAGAAACGAAACCATATCTAAGAGTTCGAGGCTACAGTCAACACAAAACTTTAATCAGGATCGGAACCAGCACAACGAGACAGTACAAGATGTTTTTTAAGATTTAATATGAATAAATTCTAGAATAATTTTCTCTGGATCGGGACTACAAAATTTGATTCCGCACTTCTCTAGACCTAAATGAGTTAATTTTCGATTGTTATAAAAATAATTTAAATCTAAATTTTAGCGACATTCAAGTTCCCGACATCGGATGATGACATGTACGAGTGGAACAAAGGATTCATTAACAAGATTATCACCATCCTCGGAATTGGATCAATTAATAAATCGTACGGACAATCAAAATGATACAACATTTTATGTGATGCAAAATCGACCACCGTAAGTTTTCAAAAATTTTCCAAAAATTTATTTATGTTATTTTATTGATTTAAGTTTATGGAACGAACAATCACAAGTATATCAATTAGATTTTGGTGGTCGTGTTACACTTGAATCAGCAAAAAATTTTCAAATTGAATTTAAAGGAAAACAGGTTAATTATGAATTGAAAAAGATTTTGTATTCTAAATGAAAATTATTCAATTTAGGTTATTCAATTTGGTCGTATTGAAAATAATTGTTATACACTTGATTTTGAATGGCCGTTTTCACCTTTACAAGCGTTTTCTGTTGCTCTTGCAAATATAACTCAACGACTTAAATAAGCTCTTACATCTGTGGTTTATCATTAGTTTTTATATAAAAATTTCTTGTTCGTTTTCGTTGGTTTCGTTCGATGAATGATCGTATTCTTTACGTCTACTGTTGTTTTTTTTTGTCATAAAATTTTATCTGTGCATGTATTCGTCTTTGTTTTTTACTTTTTTTCTTGTCTGTGTTCGTCCGTTATTTGCCAGTATATGTATATTTGAAAAAGAAAACAAAGAAAATAAGTTTAGAAAAAAAAAAATTCTATATCTTTATGGCAGACAATATCGACATAATTTGCAGATATAATATGATAGTACGTGTCGGTTATATTCTATTAATCATTTGTATATTTGTACAATGTGATCAGGATGAACCAGCTAAAACACATATTGGTAAGTTTAATGAGATGAATAAGGTATAGAATATTTATTTTTCTGGTTTAGCAATTGTTGGTGCTGGACTTGGAGGTATATCAACAGCTTATTGGTTAAAATATTATTTAAATGATTCTGTTGCAATAACAATTTATGAATCAGATCAAGTTTGTTTATCATAATTTTTTTTCGAAATATTCGTTATTTATACAAAATATATCTAGGTTGGAGGTCGATTGAAAAATGTAGATATTGATGGAAATGAATATGAAGCTGGTGGATCAATTATACATGAGAAAAATTTATATATGAAACGATTTACTGATGAATTAGGTGAGATCATTTTCTTGTTTACATCAAATATTTTCAATAAAAATTGGTTTTTTTACAAGATAAAAATAGATAGACTAAATAAGTTGACAATATGTTGAGATTAATTATAAAATAATATTATGAGTAATATATGTACCTATGTTATAGATGTGCAGTGTTGGTGTAAATACTGACGGTGAGTCAACGACACAGGATTCACTGATTAGAAAGGAAGGAAGAATATTCCTGACTTTCAGCTAACTTATGATATGGGATGCTACCTAGCAGCAGATTCACTAGCCCAATATCTTCTCTATAACTATGACTAGCTGTAGCTCTGGATAGGAGGCAGGCCTGACTCAGAGCTCTTGTGCTCCCCTCATACTCACTAATTAACTGTGAGAGCAGGTGTATGTCACAACATAGTCAGCATGTCATCGAAGGTATAATCCGAGACAAATAACCATTAGTGACTTGTTCAGGATCATTCAACGGCTGGTCGTATTGACATTTACATATAGTATCTTACGTATACGTGTCGAACAACGTAGCTACTCAGCCATGGCGGCCACTGATTAGAGATGTACAAGGTTACCTTACGGGATAGGGTAAGGGTTAGAAAATTTTTTCTCAATCAGAGCACAAAACAAACCTACACTGCACATGTTTAGTACTGATCATATTGGCATTGGTATTTACTGAAGCACTAACTACACTGGTATCCGCATTTACTGCAACGTTGAAACTAGGGATCACACTTTCAGTAAACTGTTCACCGAAAACTCACATTGATTATACTGGATCGGTGTTCACTAAATTACCTGACATATGCATACTGTACTGAAATACATATTGATTTTTTGCATATTTAGGTTTAAAACGACTTAATGTACCAAGTTCAATGCCATATATAATGACTAATGATGGTTCTCAAACATTATTTTCTACTTTATCTCGTTATATTCCAAATGTATTTCTTATTTTATGGCGATATGGTGTTGATGCATTGCGTTTGAATTTTTGGCTTGACAAAAAATTATCGAATTTCGCTCGGTAAATCGTTTGTTTTTCTTGTCTTTCGGAAATATGCATTAACATAAATATTTTTTTTAGTATATATGATTATCAAGATAATGGCCGAACATTTAATACAGTTGAAGAATTTTTACAAATGCTTGATCAAGATTTTTATACAGCAACACGTTTTTCATTTCGAAAATATTTATTTGAAAAAGGTTTTCATAAAAAATTTATTAATGAAATTGCACAAATAGCAACTTTAGTTAATTATGATCAATCAGTTGATACAATAAATGCTTTTCCTGGTAAGATTTTAAACAAAAAAAAAAAAAAAAAAAGAAAGAAACTAATGATTTATTTTTTTCTAACTAATATGATTGATAAGATTTCATAGATCAGTTATTAATCATTACTTTTTTCTTTAATTATCCATGAGTCTTTTCATAGTTCTGATATTTCTGTATATATCTATTTGATAAATGATATTATCTTCTAATAATTATCGACCTTCATGTCATACATATGTGGCAACAACAATAATATTATTGTTTTTGGTTAATAAATTACCAAGTTTGAAATGACAAGGACTTTATCAGTGATTAGTGTGAGTCGTCATTGATTTGCTTTAAGATATATGAGCGAAAACAATAAGTCATGTCAGAACGACTTTTTTCGAATCTTGCAATACTTTTAGAGTTTCTATTACGACTTTATTTTTTGTATTTGAAAAAATCTATCATTATCAAACACTAGCTTCTATTAACATCGTACTTAATACGATATGAGTTGGTTTTAAGAGAGAAAAAAAATATTAGCACATCAACAATACCGATAGAAAATATGATGAAAACATTCAAAAGGAGAAGAAATGCGAGATAAATTAAATAATAGTTCTTTCGAAAGTGATAATCACAAAGAAAAATAATAGTTGTAATAATTGAATTACAAATTAATGAATGAACATATGTAATTTTTTTGATTATAGAAATTTGCTATTTTAATTAATACAGGATGCAAAAGTCTTTGGACAAATGTCGAAATCTATTTATCAACAATGAAATATTAGATTGACTTCGACTTGAAAAAACAAAATGTTGAGAGTATATACATAAAACAAAACAAAACAATTTTCAGCATATGTCAATTTTTTGATATCGTTTTCGCGGGATATTACATGACCGTCTTCGATTTGACTTTGATTCTTTGTAAGGTTTACTTTTTTGAACAAGTTCTTTTTCCATGAATATATGTAATAGTATTGGATCTTTAAGCTCGTATATAATTAATCTTAATTAGTTAATTAATTAAAACGTAGTTAGTAATTAATGTCTCATATTACAATGAAAAAGTCCTAGATTTTAAGAATAGACTGTACGCTATAGATTAAATCTATGATGAAATTTTCAGTAAGATCGAACTAACTTTCCATACAGATTTTGTAGCGTGAAGAATCCTCTACAAAACACATTATTTGTTTTTCAAAAATACTGTTTGAACTTGTAGAATTTGTAAATGGACATGCACTCAATGAAAACCTTTGCCTTTTCTTGTATCACATCGCTAATATTGGTTTTTTAATAATAACTCGGCGGAACTAGAGTCTATAGGACGGAACTGTTTAGGATATCTATAATAAATCAACATACATTTGTTTCATAACAATTAACTAAAATAAATGCTGTCCGAACCTAGAGATATATACGTTTTTATTTTGTGAAATCAAGACGCTTATGAATGGAATTGCCCATATATGAAATCAATATAGTTTATTTTCGATTTTATTGTTGATTAGAAATTGAAATAATATTAAATAATTTTTGCATATTGTATCCAGTGTTTTTTTCAATGAAAACGATTATAATAAAGATCTCACAGTTGCTCATTGATAGGAAGAAAGGAAGTATACCATTGTTTTTCATCTACCTTACAGTATGAAGTGCTACCCTAGCAGCAGATTCAACAGCCCAATATTTTTTCTACAACTACGATTAAGTATGTCAAATGTAGTCAGTATACTATCGAATGAATGATCCGAGACAAATAGCCGTTAGTAGCTTGTTCAGAGTCATTCCATGGCTTGCGGTACTGAGGTTTTCACACAGTATCTTGAGGGTACTTGTTGAATAACATAGATACTCATCTATGACAGTTTGTGCTCATTGGATTTTAGGAATTAAACAGTTGATTGATGTTGCAATATAAATTATATTTCAAAAGACTTTAACGAAAATGATTTTCTTGACTCATCATAAACGGAATAGTCTAAAAGTTTAAACCTAAATTTTATTTATTTTTCGATTAATATATTCTTAAATAATGTGTTTTTTTTTATTATCTATTCATAGATAGCTAATGATCTATAAATTTTACTTTTTTAATAAAAAATATTTTAGGTCTTGTATCATTAATGGCTTCGGCTTCTACACTTTGGCATGTAGAAGGTGGTAATTATCTTGTTCCTAAAAAAATTCTTGAATATCTATTAAAACAATCTGATGTTCAATTTGTCAAAGGATATGTTAAAAGTGTTACAGAAGTTCATCGTATTGATATAGATGATCAAGGTGGTAATGTTCGTCTTTCATATAAACCATTAAATAGTGATCTTGTACATGCTGTTGATTATGATTATGTTATTATAGCTTTTCCACTTCATCGTGATAATATGAATGATTTTGTTTTACAAACAACTGATAGTTTTAATCAATATGATTATCGTATGCAATCAACATATGCAGATTTTCTCTATGGCAAACTTAATTGTCAACAATATAATTTAACAAAAAGTGAATGTGAAAGATTAAAAGCTATTTTTTATACAAATCCATCATTACCATATCGTAGTGTTGCTCAACAACAAACTGTTAATGAGAATGAAAAACAATATAAAAAAAATGACAAACCTGTATATAAAATATTTTCACCAAATAAATTATCTTTATCAGATTATAAACAAATATTTGATAATGATAATTTTCAACTTATTCAAGATATACCTTGGTTAGCTTATCCAAAATATGAACATCCACAAAAAATGCCACCGATACAAATAAATAAAAATATTTTTTATCTTAATGCAATGGAATGGAGTTCATCATGTATGGAAATTGAAGTGATTAGTGCACGAAATATTGCTATGCTTCTTACAAAAAAAATCGGAATTGAACTTAAACGAAATGATAAACATATTGAATTTTGATATGTTTATGTTTGTTTTTTATACATTCCTTTTCCTTTTCTACTTGAAATAAAACTCAAAGTGATTAATTTATTTTTGTAATTTTAGATAAGAAAAAAAAAAAGGAAGATCTAATGAACTCAGAAGAGAAAAAAACTTTCGATAATACATCAAGTTCTTATTTATCATTAAAAGCTGAATTATTACGTAAAAAACAAGATATTCAACGAGCATCATCATCATCTATATCTTCCACAGCTATACTCGATAATTTACAATCTACATCAAGTTCATTAAAACTTAAAGCAAAACCAGATTTAGATATTGAAATAGTTAATCCATCAAAAAAGAAAAAGAAAAATGAAGAAATTATTCCACCACCACCACCATCATCATCAACTTTATCTCGTGCAGAAGAAATAGCTTATGCTAAATCACGTGCTATTCTTGAAGCAAAATCAAAATTATATGATGAAATAATGTTAAATAGTGAAATGAAATTATTAGCTGAAGATGATGGTGATGATGATAATGATAAATCATTTCTTGTTGATTTTGAACGAAAAATTTATGAAACAAATCAAAATAATAATAAAATTGAATATACAGATTCATTTGGACGTACACGTTTTGTTACATCAGATGAATATGAACAACTTAAAACAACAGAAAAGAAAAAATCTTCGGATAAAATTCAATCAAATAAAACTGAAAATGAAATTGATCGTGTTGAACGTTTACATCGTGAACAAATGCGTAGTAAATGGGAATCAGACATGGAAGCATTAAGAAATAAAACTCAAGTACATTATCAAGATATATTATTTGATGAAAAACGTGAACATGGTGTTGGTTATTATAATTTTTCTACAGATGATAAACAACGTACTGAACAAATGGCAACATTAAATGAATTAAGAACAAATACTAAAATTGAACAAACAAAATTTATTCAAGAAAAAGAAAAACGACAATTAAATATGACTGAACGTTTAAATAAAATACGTCTAAGAAAAGCTAAAGAAATGGGTATTAATCTATCTGAAAATAATCTTAATAATAATCAAATAACATTAGAATGTACAGATAAATCACAAATACAATCCGATATTAAAGTAAATTATTAAGTGTTTCTACGAATGCACTACCACGATGTCAAAGATGATTTTTTTTTTCTTCATTACGAATGTAGTTCTTGCGGATAGTTTATATGTATCATGATCCATTAATTTTTTGCGCTATCCGAAACTGTAGTCAACAGAAATAGGATAGGTTCGTGTTTTTTTAGAATCGAGTCGATCTCATCTCTGGCAGTCAAATTACGTAAAAATAGGAAACAAAGGTTTCGAAATTGGTCAAAAATTCGTATTTTTTAATTTTTTTTCGGCCAACTCCAAGTATTTATGAGACCTGTCTTTTGAATTATACAAAATCTAAGAGTAGATTCGGAAAGAACATTCAAAACTGAATACAATTGGCATGAAGAACTTCGAAGAGCCCCGTAATTCTCAATACTGGACATGTGTTTTTGTAAGCCAGAATAAACCAATTTTCATCAATTATCGAAGTTTAGCATATTGAGATTTATCGGTCTACTAGCGATTTTTCATGCCAGTTGTGTTCAATTTTGAACGCTCTTTCTAAACCTATTTTTAAGTCTTGTCAAATGCCAAAACACAGGTCTTAAAATCAGTTGGAATTGGTCGAAAAAAACAAAAAAAATGCGGACTTTTGCCCAATTCCGAAACTATTGTTTTCTATTTCATGTATTTCGACTACAGCTTTGCAGAGAGCAAAAACAAATGATTATCATGGATATGGACAATTCGCATGGAACTACAATTTAAATAAGGAAAAGAAAAATATCATCTTTAACATCATGTTCTAGAAATTGGTGCATCCTTAAATGTTTCTCCGTTTTTTTGATAAATGCTTTTATTTTCAAAGGAATTGCCGAATTCTTCGATTAATACAAAAGACGAAATTGTCGAACCAGTATCTATAGAAGAGAATGAAGGCAAACCAAAAGAATTAAACCATGCAGACATTATACAACCAATACAATCACAAATATCAGAACAAGTTTATCCTTTTAGCAAACTTTTTAAATTTAATCTTATCTTATATTTTTCTTTAGACATTGCAAACGACTCTTACTCAACAGCAACAATCATCACTTCAAAACAATAATCCAACATTAAAAAAGTCAAATTCATCTTTTGCTTATCCATTTCCGGTCATGCGAGCTAGTAACACATCATCATCATCAATATCAAATAATCATAATTTACATTCATCTAATAAACATTAATTATTGTGATACATATATCATATTTTGTTTCATTAAAATAAATTCTGTGTTTTGTAGATAAAAGAAAAATATTAAAAAAATGAAATCTCTATTAGTGAACATCTCCCATAGCTGAACACGTCATTTTTTCTTTCTCTCTTCTTCATCATTTCCGATTAATGCGCTAAAACTATGGTTTATTGTTTGTTATAACTGTACATATCAGAAAAAGCAATGACATTATAACATAATTTTATATTAAATAAAAAAATCAACTAATCAATGATTACAACAATAGTAATGATTTATCACAACGTGAATTAGCTGAAAACTTGAATATTTGACTTGGTTCTATATCCAATATTTGAAATTGAAAAACTTAAAAAATATTTAAATGCTTATCAAACAAAACCAAAATCAAAGTATTAAACGAATATTTAAAAATTTTGACATAATAAAACTTGATAAATTGTATCGCAACGTTCATTAAATTCACATATATCAAAATCAAAAAAATAACACACGACTTTGTGAACTAAAACAAAGTTTTGTATTCTTTTGGACTCATAGGTATCCTAATGAAGAAAGATGAACAACATAGAGAATTGTTTCTGATTACTTCAAAACTAGTAAAGAAGCTTATATTCTAAAACTTTTTTTTTCATTTGATAATAAATTATATGACATTTCCCATAGATAAACACTTTTTTAACTTCAAAGAAATAAATTCATATGAAGAAAGTCATAACTTTAAAATACCTAAAAACTTATTCAAATTAATACAGCTGAATTGCATAGTGTTAATAATTGAATTTTGCATATTGAAAGGACATAAAAAAAAGCGTTTTGTTGAAAATGTATAAATATAAAACGTTGAATATTTATTCTTCTATATTGATATCAATAAGACCACTATAGTCATCAATATCATAATGTCCTTGTACAAGACAAAATAACTATGATTAAACAAATTATTCGACGATAAAATAACAATGTGTACGATAGATTCAAAACATAGTGCAACTATCGCATCTCTTTAAAACATGCTTCACATTTTCAAAATATTTTATTTAATACATTCGATAATTTTATTCAATAAAGAAGAGACGAAAAGAAATACAGAAATATTGAAAATGATTAAAAAAAAAATCTACTGTTCTATTTTTTGCCACCAGCTGCGCTCCATGCTTGATTCCAAGCAGGCCATGATGCAAGATCAGGACAATAACGTGGATGAAGGAGACGTTCACATTTGTCTTCATATCTATATGAAAATAAATAATACTTTAATATATATATGTATATGTAAATTCATAATTCAGTTTACTTTTTCTTGGCTTCTTTCATATGACTTTTAGCATCACTAAAGAGTCGACGAGATTGATCAAGAAATTGGCTAGCATCATCTTCGTTTTGAAGAAAATCACGAATAGCTCGTTTTTCATCTAAAAATCCAAATAATAAATATAAAAATAATAAAAAGAAACCAAACCAATATTTTTCTTACCACGTAAAGAAGCATCATCTACACCATCGGAATTATCATCATCACCACCACCTTCAACACTATCGCTATCACCAGCATACCTATCAGTTAATGTTAATCGTTCACATTGTGCCAATATGAATAATAAACCAAAGAGCATCAATAGCATAGCAAGATATTTAGAATTCATCGTTTTTTTTTTATTGATATACCTGTATAATATTCATAAGCAACTTTAATAGAACACGGAGAAAAAAAAAAAGAAAATGTAACAGTTACCTATTCGATTCTTAGATTTCTTTGAGTATGAAAAGATCAAATGTACTATATCCATGTTTGATGCTCTAGCTTTTATATTTGGATAAAGTTTGCATTTTTTTTCTCTCACTTGCTCTCTCTCTCTCTCTCTCTCTCTCTCTCCTTCTCTTTCTCTCTATCCATTTTTTCTATATGTATGATACCGCCTGTTTTGATTGTGCATATAACGAAAAAAAAAAAAAAATATGTAAGTGATAGTTTTTAGAGATCAATAAAGCTAGGTAATGCTGGTATCAGGTATGATTAACGACTTTCTCCGTTCTTCTCTTTCTAGAATTTACCTTTAGATGGAAGAATATTTATGTTAGATTTATTTTGTTCGAATGGCATCGCTGTAAAAAAAAAGAAATTTGGTGGAAAAAACGGAGTTACATGTATGTATTTCGATTATTCTTTACTCCGAAACGATATTGTATGAATAAGTCGAAGAATAAATATAGAATATTATTTTGATCATAAAAATTTGCTTAAAAGATTTACTTGTGATTAAAGTTTTATTGAGATTAATATGTTTCTTTTGTAATTGAAGAAGAAGAAATTGTAGAATTTGTTCGAATTAAACAATAACAACAAATAATTTGTATGTTACATACTTGAATTTTTTTTTTCATTTTTTCAAAATATAATCATTAACAAAATAATTTCTTTTTATCTTACATTCAATCATCAAAAAAATGAATATTTCTCGATGAAAAAATTTTACTCTTCAATATTTTTCTTTAAGATAATGTTGCAATTAATGACTACTATTCAAAATAATAAGATTTATTCATAAATACTTTCAAAAAATTAGATAAACTTCAATGCAATTTTGATAGAATATGTACATTAAAATTACTATATAATAAATGACTAGACCTGAAATAATGGTTCCTATCATTGAGATTATATGTAAATTGTAATGACAGGTGAAGCTAAAATCTATTTATTGAAACTTGAAGAAGTCTTATAGAACTGTATGAATCAAAAACGAAATATGCTTATTATTAAACAAGGAACAAGTATTCAAATACGAAGATGAATAACAACGATAGAATACATCAAAGATTGAAATTGTCTAACACACAAAAAACATTTTCACTGATTAAAAATATTTCAGTAAAGGACATATGAATAATACCAAAAGTTTAAAGTAAACATTTAATATAAAAACAAGTCACTGCTAACTCATCGGGTGAAAGTCTTGGCATAAAAAATATTCAGTCATTTTTCGGTAGAGCTCGGCGATTCCAGCTCCAGACTCTTTCACTCTTTTCGAATATATGTTTAGAATGTCCTTCTGGAGTAAGACTGGACAACTATCATCAGCTTGTTGCAAAAGATGCAAAATAGTGGTTGTACAGAATTTTGATCAATTTTATATTTCAATTGAAACTTATGAAATTCAAAATGTGAAACATTTTTTAATGATTCAGTTTACTCTACAACGTGTACTATTTACTTTTACATGATAAGTTTTTAAATTTTTTATATTTTTAAAAGCAGTTTTTGAAATGGCAATTTTTTGACCAAAGTCGATTTTCATAGAAACTAGGTTTTTAGTAGAAATGCAGAGAGTAGATCTCGTGTTTTTTTTAATATCTCATTCTTTTAGAGAATTTAGTGCTGTACAATAATGTTAAGTTAAAGCTGTTTTCAGACATAGACTAAGGATTACGCCATAATCGCTGTTTTGCTTCGTAGAAACATAGTTTTGAACCTTTTCATAAGATCTACTACTTGTTGTTTAATCTTACCCTAGAGGGAAAATCTGAACATATATTTGAAAATAGTGAAAAATTCTAAGTCTAACTAATTGCTATTAGCTCAAGCTAGTTGTCTTTTAGTGACCAAAAAATTTTATGACAAGACTTTTGCACCATAGGTTAAAAGATGTTCATTATCAAATAGTTAGAATCTTATAAGCAATAACAAATATTAAAACGAATGTATATGTATTGCATAAGCGATCGAACGTTCTGAATCTATGGTAGGGTCAACGATTTTTATAAAATTCCCCCTGCAGGAAAGTTACGAATATGGAGGAGGAGAAGGAGAGGAGCGATTCTTTTTATTTCATTCAAATGACACAAAGTACTTCTAACTTTCAACTCACATTTTGTACTGTATGAAGTTGATACGATTCAGAAAAAAATCGTATCTTATATCAAAAAACATACACATGAAGAAGTACATCAACACTTGTCTTTAATTAATTTTTCGATTCTGCTTTATTGAAAAACAGAATAATAATGAATCAGTAGCATTCACAAAAGAAAAGGAATTCCAATTTGGGTTTGCCTACTTTATTGAAAATATTTCTTCAGTATGTAAGCTTAACCATTGAAGACGACAAAAATTTTCAGCATCTTGTAATTTATCTAACTCGAGTTTCATGTACAATTCTTCTTCACTTGTTACCAAGGAAGGCTATTTGAAATCATTGACAATGGAGAATCCAACAATGAATCATACAAAATTCAACATTTTTTCAAGAACGTTTTCTAAGTCAAAAATGCTTCTATTTGCTATTGAAGACAATGAAAAATTTAACTTTTCAACAAAACTTTCGATGCATTGGTTCAATCTATGAAATTGATAGAATGAGAAACAAATGTTTGAGCCTACGATATATTTGGTTACTAATTCGTTTAATCAGAAAAAAAATAGAATTTCTTTTTGCTTGATTATACAAATACTCAATTTTTATTGCCAATATTGCCGTATATATATATTCGAAGTAGAAAACATACTAAAAGTTTCAAAGAAATTAAAATCTTTTCCATATACTTCAAAACAAAAAAAAACAATTAAAAATAATTATGAATTCTAACCGCAAAACTAATACATCAAAGAATTAGACAAACATATATTGTGTGATATATATTATTATTATTATTATTTTGAATAAAATAAATACAATTTTAACAACATGTTGTTTTGTTGTGATAGAGAACGTTAGCAAAACAATTCCTTCATCAATTATCTTTTTTCAAAACAAAAACTATGATGCATGTGCTTTAATAATAGTCGTATTATACATCCATCAAATTATCTACACAAGATTTTCTTTCGTCGTTTAAACCATAAATTTCTCGTTGAATATTCGTATCTACATGATGTCGTCAATATAAGCATTTTTACTTATACAATACAAGTCCTTAATCCAATTAATGCTGTTATCATTCATCGACCATCCTACATATGCGTTACAAAAGAAAAAAAAAACAAGAAATAATATGGATATATTGCATTTCCATATAAGTACAACAATAAATCATATCATCGTTAGTAAGTACCATCATTGCTTTTTATAGAATGAATAAAAAGTACAAGAAATGAAATTGCGAAATATATAAATTGATTGGCATCTTTCGGTTTTTTTGACCTCAGATCTTTTCTTTCAATCGAAATAATAAATATGAAACAAAAACTTATTTTGCTGCGCAATTCTTTGTATACTAACATTTCATTTCGATTTTATATATAGATCATAAGATGGCAGTCGAATTTTTATAAACGAACAGTTTTTCCATCCAGAAAAAACTAAATGTGAAGAATAAAAACGAGAAACATCTGAAAAATATGAAGAACATTGAGAGCCAAATGTCAATAAATTAACTTGATCACATTATTGTAAGATTATATATTAATATTTAAGAATTATGAAGTAGGCGATGATTATAGCCGTTAGAAGAAAAAAATAACAAAACTTTTCTCTCAAAATCTGATCTATTCGACTTTTTTCATCATTTGAAATTCTTTTGAAGATTATTTTCATTTACTTTTACTTCTAATCAATAAATCTTGTTTATCATTTTAGATTGTGAAAATACTGGATAAATTCTTAAATGTACATTTTTTCAAAATCTGTCATCAATTAAATATGAAGAACAAGATGACTAGTAAAGTATGATGATAATCTATCTATGAAATTTTATTTAATTATTTTGTTTTTATAGTCAAGAATATTGTGAACCGTTTTTACTATTAAATGGAAATTGTATAAGGTGAAGAGAAGTGTATGCATTTGATATCCATACTTTTCGTGTTTTCCGCTGTAACAAAATCTGTACTTTGTATCACAGTGATCTAGAGAACGGCGAGTTGTTAAAAACTCATTTGAACTTTGTCAGAAAGCTCGATGTCTCGAGATTATACAAACGCTTTTGTATCTTCAAGATGAGTTTTCGTTCATCTTCAGTAAGTTCTGAAAAACGGTGATTTGACCTTCATCTTTTACCCGACATAATTAAAGGTGATGAGCTGATCTTCACTCAGCTGTTATGAGCAGAAGTGATAGTGACGATCTACGACAGGACAAGATCGGTTCTAGGTAAAATCGTTTATTGTTCTTATGTTAATTCGAATTCCATCGCAGGAATTTGAAATCACTTCGCACCACACTTATGTAGTCCTTTACAAATTTTTTTTTCTTACTAGACGAACATATCCAAAGTTATAATTTTCAGTTGTAATAGTCTCGAAAAACAAACGATCAGAGAATACTAGTTGAAATGTAAGGATGAGATTTCATGATCGAATCTGTATCATTCGTTTTCGAATCTTCAACAAAATGTTCTATTGTCTTAGAGAGAGGCTATCCAAAAAAGAAAATTTTTGTAGAGTTATTTTTTTTTTCTTTCAAACTTCAATATAATTAAAACGATGACAAGTTGATTTTATTCATCAAAGCTGTGTGGACATCTGATAATACTATATAAATAATTCAACGATAAACTCACAACGTTCTCTAAAAACATGTTAATAGAATTCCCATGATACTGAATTTTGTCATGTCCGCTTTATCATTCTTTTTATACTTCGATCACTTGATTGATCGAAACGTAGATAATTCGAGTTTTCAATAAGAGAGTGACACGAAAGGAATTCGTTGCTGTGAACTGTAAATATCTTGGGTAATAAACTATTGCGTAATTAATCATAGAAACGATTATTTAAATGATCAATGTTCGTAGCTTCACACCGTATTTCTCAATAGAGTGAAACTTAAATGATATCTAGTTGTCTAAAATTAAGCAAATTGAAAGTTTTTGTTACCTTCAATGACAGACATTATCAATGGTGTAATTACAGATGTCAATCGTATTCGAAAAATCTTTGACAAATATTGTTATGTTTTATTATATTCAAAAAATTGATCTAGATATGAAACGAGAAGTATTAAATATTAATCTTTTGTTATTTGTGATAGTTTTTAGGAGAACTGAACGATAAATTTAACCAAGAAATGTTTGATTTTTCATTTAAGGTAATCATATAATTAACAAAAAAATAAAAAACGTTGTTATCGACAAATTGCTATTCGATTGATAATCGAATATTGAACGGCTATCGAAGAGAGTTAGATTCATCCTTAGCTTGATCTAAAGCCATCAAAAGGTAAAAGACTACTTTCGAAGCAATTGCGCGGTGTTTTCGATTATTTAAAAATTTTTTATTTGTTACATAAGAAACTCATGAAGATATCAGAGCTGCAAACAGGACATTTTTTTCTGTTGTGGCATGTAAGTCAAACCAGATTGATTGATGTTTCTGATTTTTCGAATGCATTTAATTCTATAACTTTGCATTAATGTATTATTCTAGTTTCAATTGTTCATTTAAGGGTGCTTCTCCATCTTTTTCGACCACTTCTGATTCTCAAAGAGAGTTTACGAGAAAAACCTAGTTTTCCATAGGACTGTATCCTGATATGTTACAATCTCCATGAAATTTTATTCGATTAGACTGAAAATATTTCTCAAGATGCCTCGGACTATATTTCAGAGGTATTTTTGAGCGTTTTAGAAAATGTGTTTTTTTTTCTATAGAAGAAATACGTAAAAGTTCGGAACCAAAACCCGAGTGTTGATTTTCAAAACCCTATAAATCTGGATAGGAAAGTCAAAAACCAAAAATGGTTGATTTTATCTCTGAAGGATACTTTCAAGTATCTGTGGTAAAAATTTCAGCTCGATCGAACAAAGTTAGACGAAGATAGTAAGCAGTCAGAGTTAAGAAAACTGGTATTTTGCGTTACACTAAGTAAAAGAAAAGAATTTCAACATGATT
Source organism: Rotaria sordida (assembly GCA_905250125.1). Taxonomy (NCBI): domain Eukaryota; kingdom Metazoa; phylum Rotifera; class Eurotatoria; order Philodinida; family Philodinidae; genus Rotaria; species Rotaria sordida. Next base: position 172,428 of record CAJNOL010000187.1, on the reverse strand, counting down.
ACTATGAAAATAAAACTTCTTAAATTTAGTAAATTTGTAGCAGTAAACTGTTTAGAGCTGAATGATGTCTCGAATTGCACATGGCATTTGAGATTATTTCATCGTATGCCTAATTCGAAATCAAATTTTTGGCCAAATTAAAACTAAGAGACAATCATCATAAAAATTTTTTTATAGAAAACAGAGTTGAATTAGTATCATATTTTCGATCATATCAATTCTGTTTCGCATAATCTAAAAAACAAAAAAAGTAATCATGATAGCAGCAGCAACATATGTTATGCATACAACAAAGAAGTAAAATCAAATGTCGGATATAAATGACACTTATAATGACAGACAAGGACATTTATATTTGACAAACTATTTTTGCAATAGCACTGATGCAAAATTGACTATGCAGTTATTTTGGATCTAAGCAAATTCTTCTGTCAGTCAATATTAGTCCTTCAATACTAAATTGACGTTCAATTCAAGTAGTTATTGTTGGAATCCAATGCATTTACTAAAGTATTCTTGAATAACCAAGGTAATGAATCAGATCAGGCCGGCAGCTCTGAAAGATATTGATTGTATATGAGGATTCAATGTTGTATATTTTCAATTTTATATTTTGTTTAAACTTTTAAATTTTACTGATACTGTAAATTTATTAAAATATATATTTAATTAATGAAAACTAATTAAGAAAAATTTTTATTCATTCAGTTATTATGTTATTGTAAATTTTAATATCAAATTTTCTTATTTAATTATTAAGAAAATATAATCAAGAAACTGACGTATAGACTATTTTAATAAATAGACTTTTTTTGTTACATCATTGAAATATTTTATATACAAAAAATATTATTCAAGCATTGATATCAAATGAGTAAAAAAATTAAAAAGTAATTTGTCTCTAGAAGAAATATAAACCATGAAAAGAATTATATTTGTTTATCGTTGTACATTATTATCGATGAAGAACATAAAACAGATTATAAATAATCCTTGTCAAAATCAAACGGACTTAATTGATGACTAGCTGCTAATGATAAATATATTTCAAAAACTCACTACGATTATACTTCCAACAAGTTGTACATTTTTATCTTAATTTTATTAATATTTATCAATCACTTGCTGACATGATTTAAATTATGAAACTACAACAATGCTCATATATCTAAATATCTATATAGATAAATAGAAGCCAAGCAATTTATACCTGTTCGAGAAATTCTAAAGTTTCATGTAAAGATAGAAATTTCTATCTTAATAAAAGTTATTATTCAAGTTATTAGAATAGAATAGATGAAAATCATCAGTAATTAAAATAAAAGTTAGAAAAAATCTCAAATTTCATATCAATATGAAATCTAATCCTCACGTTAATGTAATCGAACAGATGTTACTAACGCCTAGAGCAGTTGACTTTTCTTTATTGCAGCAGATGAACAACTATCTGTGTATGGACATAAGAAAACAAAAAAAAAAATATATAATCAAGAATATTTCAAAGGTGATGATATACGACAAGGAACAATCATTCGTACAATATTAGTATAAGAAAGAAGAGAATAATCCACAAAAACGAAGGACAAGAAACGATGAGATTATTTGATATTTGATATATATATGAAAATAGAGAATGATTCACATAGAGCAAAATCAAAATACAATAGACTAGTTTTCTTTTTCAGAATTACTTGTGCAAACATGTTGTTCGTATTAGAGTACTTCATGGGTACAAATTTTCCGATCCATACTCAATCCCAATAGAAATTATTTATCCATAGGAACGGATAACCTACTCGTGGACTACATAACTCTAACACATAGAGAATCAATTTAATAGAATGATCAATTAACTGTGTTATCAAGGATATTGGTATTAAATAGCAACATTAAAAATACATATTTCCAAATTTTCTATGAGTTGTACTATTAAAAATGAAGTTTATGTCTTCACAAATTGTCACTTTTCACATCCGTACCCAGATATGAATACTAGATTCCCGAATTGCAGTACTCTAGTTCATATGGTTATTTGTTTAAAATCTTACAATTTACTTTTGTTTACTACATTATACTTTATACTGATAAAAATTATTTTTCTGCTGATAAAATTTGTATTTTTTACTGATATACAGAGTATCCCAAAAGTCTGCCGTGACATACAGCTATAATAACCTCGAGCGATACACATGAGTCTTTTCTATCGTTTGATAAAATATCCTCGAAAGATTCATTTCATATGATTTCACTCATAATTGCTATTTCAAATGATCAGTATCCAGTCTAACACATAAGATCATATGTTTCGAAACATGTGCAGAGAAACAGTGCATAGAGCCTGTTCTGTGGTTATTACAATCTCACTATAGATGCTTATTTACATATCAACAAGAAACTTTATATGAATTCCAGTGTAAAATTACTTGTTGATATATATGTATATAAGAATCTATGATGAGATCATAATGACCTCAGAATAAGTTCTAGGCACTGATTTCTATAAACGTTTCGAAATACATGCTTTCATGTCTTAGAGTTGATGTTGTTCATTTGAAATAACAGGTATGGATGAAATTATATGAAATAAAATTTCTGAGAATGTTTTATCAAATGATAAAAATCTCATGTGAATTTTTATGTCATGGTGGATTTTTGGAACAATGTACTATTTTTTAACTGTTAATGATAAATAGTAAATTGACCATTTTATAATTGATTATCAATTATTTCAGCTATTTTATCGACCGCATATTATATTTCTCTTTATAAATATCAATGAAAACCAAGGAATATAAATAATTCTAGTAAAAGAAGAAAAACAAAAAGTTTCTTTGAATTGCTAGATTTGATTAAATTTCTCGAATTTTTTTATTTTCAATATAATATCAACAGTAAAAATGAAGACATGCATTTCTGTAAATGTCAAATTGAATAATGACGTTCACCAGATTTGCTCGAATTCGTAAAATTTTCTTGATTTCCAATAATGAACTTGACTTTAGGTAGTGAAAGACGCTTTTCATGTTTACTGAGTAGATTATAGTGGAAATCAAGAAATTTGAAAAAAATCTAACAACTCAATAGAATTCAATTTTTTTTCTTCTTTCACTAGAACTACTTGACCTCGAGGATGTCCTTAAAAGTAAGGATGGAAGCGCCCTCTACTGATATAATAAATTGTAATCCTATAGAATTGCTAGGTTTCATGTGAATTCTTTCTCTCAGGTAATCCTAATTCGTGTTGACTATATGAAAATGTCAATTTTTAGAGATCGTGAATCTATATCATAAAAAATAGTTATTCATATTGATTATGAAAATTTTTTTTTTAAATTGTTTAATTTTTATTATAGATCATAGATAATAGAACGAGATTATTTCTAATCATTATATTATACCTCAAGATAGTTGTTCATCGCATAATCATATGTATTATTTAGGCAGTTGATCATCATCATCATCATCATCATCATCATCATCATCATTTGGTTCACCATTGGGCTTGACAAATATAAACAATAGTAATGATGATACATCATCAATATATAATAAAAACGACGGTTAGGTTCCAATAATAATCACAACGATTCTATATCAACAAGTAATATCGATGCTACTTTACCATAATATGATGAGAAACGTGGTGCAGCTGGAAATAACTTTCAATATCATCATCAAGATTGCTCAATATTTAATTGTCTTTTATTACATAAATGAAATGCGATATATATATATATATACATACATACATACATATACTCATATTTTTAAGATGATGAACCATATGTCAATAATAAAAACATGATGTTTTGTTGGATTAGACTGGTTTATAGTTAATTGATGGTTATTAATAATGAACATATACATTTATTGTAATTTCTAAGACAATTTTCTTAGAATATGTTTTAGAAAAACAAAAACTTATTTTCTATTAATAATATAAGCTCTTGATATTTACATAAAAATAGAACTGTCAGGAAACCTGGCGTTGTTTTTTTCTAGTTTACCACAATGTCTACGTGATCAACATACTTTTGCATTCTAAGATGATTTATGAGTATATAATACCCTGAAGAAAAAAAAAAAAAAGAAGAACATAGTTTGATATAATCAATCAGATTGATTTTTTGTCTTTTGATCTTAAACTAATGAATACTTTCAATTCCTCTTTTTTTTTTTTCTTGCTTCTAGTAAATATAATGATAATGAAAGAAAAATCTCTGTTACTGTTTATCATAACGATCGACAGCTGTATTTACATGGCATATGTCTTGAATGTCTATCTATGCGTTCATTACTTATTCTTAGTCATATATGTAAGACCAAAATTCAATTTTTATCCAATTATTATGGTATGTACATTAATCTTTTCTTTTTGTTCAGTTTATGTTTATATTTTTCTTTTCTATTATTATTGTTATTATTATAGATTGACTGAGTTCAAAAAGTCTAAAGTAAGATTATTACTTTTTAAATGATTTACAATCAAAAAATAAATTTATTGCAATATAGGAAAAAGAAAGAATTTCTTTTTTTGTCAAAATACTCAATCAAATGACTTGTATGTTGATATTAGGATGCATTTTTACATTACAAATAGGTCAATATCAGTAAAGAAAAAATTTTCTCATCAATAATTTATCATATAGGTCATTGGCTAACAACTGTTGATGATGGGCATAATGCCTGATTGATATCTACGCGCGTACGTTTCATCACTTAGACTAAAGAAATAATATAAAGAATGGCGCGGTAGTTCATCTTCATATGTATTCGCTTCTAATTGACTTGAAAATGAGTGTTGATGAGAAAAGGAAAAGCAAATGAATGGTATACATAGACAGTCAACTATACGACCGCACCTCCTTCTTTTTCCCTTATACTTCCTAAAGCATATAACGTCTGCTTATCATCATTTTCTCTTCGTTTTTCTTTTCCTGGTTCCGATGGATGTATATCGAACGACAAAGCATCAGACCACAAGAAATATTGTATTGTATATATTGATGTAAAGAACGCCCACGATTCTGCTTGTTGAATTATCTTCAAGAGGTGTAAGCCAGTCAGAGCGCAATGAGTATTATTCTTTCCTTTATATGTACGAGAGAAAAGATGCGAGAGAGAAAAAAAAAATGGATAATACGAAGAAAAAAAAGAGAGAGAAAGAGGGAGAAAAATGTACATATATATAGAAGCCATCTGCATTCCTAATTCTGGTTCGCCGAGCGCAAAAGGCAACAAGATAGATTTGTGTGGCATCATCCTTTGTTTGTGTGCTAAAAAGATTCTATTCTGGTAAGTAACTAAAACGAGCAATTTTTGTTCTATGCATATTTGGCAAGAAAAATCCGGTACTAATAAATAAGAACCATTGTATACTGACTAAAGCAAAAAGAAAAACCTATATATGATACACTTGTCTCAGTTCTGCTTCACACATATATATTTAGATATATATATTTATAGAAAACTTGGATAAATCTTTTTTTAACAGTTAGCCTTTAAGGCAAGGATGTTCTTTCGATGAGAATGTCAAGGTTTTTATAATACATAATTTTGACATTCATTAATCTAAATAAGCTAATTAATGGTTTCTTTTTTTTTTAAAAAAAAAAAGAATAAAAATAAATTTTTGGCTATGTGCCAAGAATAATTCAAGTTTTAAATTTGGGTTGGAAAACGGTCGTTTAACATAGAAACTCGTATTCGAGTATGTTACACAGCAACGGTACACCACCAATAAATAAGAATACGAACAACAACGGTGGCAGATCAACAAAAAAAATCATGGGTCGTAAAAAGATTAATATAACTCGTATTATTGACGAGCGTACTCGTCAAGTAACATTTACGAAAAGAAAATTCGGTTTAATGAAAAAAGCCTATGAACTATCAGTTTTATGTGGTTGTGAAATAGCATTAATGATATTTAACAGCAATGATCGCTTATTTCAATATGCATCATCTGATATGGATAAAGTCTTATTGAAATATGCTGATTATAATGAACCCCATGAATCATGTACAAATGCCGATATAATCGACGTAAGTTTAAAATAAATATAATTTTTTAATATAGAAAAAAAAACTTTTTTTTTTTGTTTTTTGTATTAAAGATTTTAAATAAAAAAATAAAACCAACACAAATGGCAACATCAACTAGTAATGAAGATAATGAAATCATGGACCAACATGATGATAATAGTGGCGAACAAACTGATAGTGGCATTAGTAGTACATTTACGAATGATATTGAACAAATGTTTGCTGAAACAGTTAATAATGTAAATATTATTTTTTATTTTTGTTTTAATTTTATTTTCAAAAAAGAAATAATTTATCTTTTTTTATTTAGTTTCTTATTAATAGCAATCTTAATTGTTCATCATCAAATGGACATGATATGACATTCCTTAATAATGCCAATACAACAGTTCTACCGGATTTTCAATATTTAACATCTCCATCAGGTGAACAACAACAACAACAACAACAACAACAACAACAACAACAATTAACACCGCAAGTACCACCAACAACAACAAATCACATTCCCATTTATCCTATTCCGAAATCTGTTGATTGTAATCAATTTAACAATAACATTACCAATAATAATCATTCGAATACAAATCATGTAAAACAAAAAAAAAGAATGAGTTTTTTTCATTTCATTTAAAATTATTTTTAGATTAAGCAACAACCATCAATGAACAGTTTTACAACTCAACAACCAACAACAAATATTGGCCGTATTATGACAGGTTAAATTCAATTTGAATAAAATAAAAAAAAGATTCTACTCTTGTCATATTTTCTAGTTGGTCCGGATATGAGTGTTTCAGCTATTGACATAAGTGCATTGGCATCACAATTAACATCAAACTTTTTAGCATCATTAACTAACGCTGCCGTCGTGACAAATAATAATAATTCAACAACAAGTTTACCTATTAAGTAAGAATATAATCAGTGGTAGAGCCAGAATCTTAGGCTAGGGGAACGGCTGAGCCCCTCTGGCTCTTCCACTGAATATAATATGTCTTGTCTTTAATCATTTGATCTTGTTTTATTTTTAATTTAGTATAATAAGTCGTGATTGTCAAACAACAAATGTTGGTTCAGCCCAAACAATAATGTTAACCAACAGTCCAAATTCAATTATTCTTACTGGACAACAACAACAACAACAACAACAACAAGGAATAAATCGTAATTTAATTAAACAAGAACCAATACTATATACAACAACAACAGCTGCAAATACTGGACGAAACGAGTTGTGCTATGAGCCAACGAGTGCTAAACAAACTCGTTTATGGCAATAATACATTTCCATCAAAATTGATTCCGTATAGACAAAAGACAATTTCCAAAGAAAAAAAAAAAAGAAGTTTTTTTTTTCTTTTTGAAACAGAGTTCCTTTGTTCTTTCCTAATTCCGTAAACCGTTCCTTGTTTTGTTCTTATAAATATGACCTTAATTATACCTTGAATAATTTCATTTTCTTTTGTTTTTTTTTTGCTTTTTATCTATTCCGACATATTATCTATTTTCATTTTTGTTCATTTCATCTTTGTGTTTGATGCATATAAGTTATATATATTTTAGAAAAAATTCAATTTTAGCTTTTTTGTTTTATTTAAAAGGCAGAAATGAAAATAGTTATACAAAATAGACATGATTAGATATGAAAGATATATATATATAACAAAACTAAATCTGAATTTTAATCATCAATTATATCTATATCAATATTATCATCATATTCAAGTTCATTTAATTTAATTGTTGTTGCGTTAATTATAGAAAAATTAAAAGATGTTTCATCTGTTTGATTATTATTATTATCATTAAGAAGTGCAATTGAACTATTTTTTTCAGTTACCATTGAATTAATATCGTTCCTAAAAAAGAAAAAAAAATTAACATATATATATATATTTTTTTTTTTTTTATCTTAAAATACTGTCAACAGTATAAACTAAAATTAGTAAGTTTTTAATTATCCCACTAACTAAATATAATCAGTAATAATTGATAAACAAAATATAACGTTATTTAATTGTACTACATATCTTACATATATACTTTACGACCTTAAATTATTTTACTAAAGTGTACAATGACAAAATAAAATATTTTTCTTATAAGTTGAATCCTTTTGTAAAGGTAAATATTGGATACGGTAAAATTTTTCCATGTAACTAGGTTCAGGAATATGATAAAACGTTGATCGTTTTGCTTTTCAAAAGATGCATCATTGAATTTTCTACTTGAGCAACAAAACCACATCTTTATAGTTATTTTCACTAATACTAAACACATGTGTCATTGTGTTATTTCTAGTACTCGTCGAGGTAATTCCGAACCCCACGGACTCTAATTGTGTGAGAAATGTGTAAGGTGTCCTAGTCACTGAATACAAAAATCTATCTCGTATCTTTGGGACAACTTCTAATTCAGGTTAGAAAATTTTATTGAGAATATGAAATTTTCGGTTCGACTGAATATGGGTACGAAAATTTTCAACTTGACGAGTTCTAGTTATTTCCTATAAGGAACAATCAGAAAAGTCGATTTTGTGATTGACAACTAAGGTCATTTTTAATTAAATCAATGTTAGATAAAATGAACAGTTCTAGGTATTGTAAAAACAAAAAGGAAGAAGAACAAAACGTTCATCACTCCATTAATCCTTTTTACGAGGTTAGCAGTGATATTCTCTTTAATGTATTTTCATCATCTTCAGTTGAAGACAAGTTCTCATTATATTACTTAAGCTTAATTCTTTTTTAATAGTTCTTTCAACAATCGAGCAAGTTTAATCTAGCGATTTGTGCATTGAAGTTATCCATACCAGATCCTCTGATTGATTCCAAAAATTATTGCTAAAATAAATGAACAAAGTTCTGTTTTTTTTTTTTATTTTTCCTTGTAAGGAATAATACGATGACACTCGTGTTCTGTATTAACAAAAATAGCTATAAAGATTTGGTCTTGTCATTCAAGTAGTTTAGCCACATCTGATATAGCTTATTTATGGAATATTTAAGAAGATTAAGAATTTGAATAAGAGAATAATTGTAGATTGTATGAAATGACTGTAATATTGAAAAATCAACAAGTTTGAATTTATGATTTATATGAATAGTTAGTAAAAGACTTTTTAATCTACAAAAGTTTTTCTTTTTGTTTTCTAGAAACTCAAGGTCGGATATGTTTTCTATGATATTCTCTGTTCGATGTCAATAATAAATATGAAATAATAATTATCTGTTCTTTTGATTTATTGATACAGAAAAAAAGTTGAGAAATTCTGTTGAAAGAAACAAAATAACAAATCTTAGGAGTTTATAGATCGTGAGATTTGATATTTATTTTAAACTTCAAAAATAATTTCTTCTCAGGAAATTTTTTCATTTTTCAGTTTATTATTTGTTTAGTCTAACGAAATAAAAATAATAAGTATATATTTTATGTTCTTTGAATAAAAAAAATAGAATATAAATAAACTCGATATTTAAAACTACATAGAACTAAAGTAAAATTTATGTTGCTTATGAATATTTTGATATTAAGTATACTGACAAAAATAAAACTCATTTACTATTTATAAATAGTTTATTATTGAATATCGTAAATGTATATGATGTCAGAGCAATCATATTGAGTAGAAACTAATTCTGTTCTATTTCTTTTGAGAAGTAAGACAAGAAGTTCTTTTATCCCAAGAGTGCTAACTCGATGAAAACATACCATTTTTTTGTATGTCGGTCAATAAAGCCAATATCAAGAATTGAACGATTTGTTGCATCTAAAATAAAAATTTTTTTTTTCATATATTTTCCTTATATTAGAAAGTTATGGTCTAGAAATAGGAATTCACCTATTTATTTTTCGTAGATGTTAAGAATGTAGTCTAGAAACGAGAATTCATTATTGTCTATCTGTAACACTGTTAAAATGACTATCTAATGACGTTAGTTTAAAGACTATGTAATAACTCTAATTCAAATGGCTGTGTAGGATGATTTAAAAAAATTATTTCGTTCATAGGATAGAAACGAATCAAGTACTATGACTTTAAAATATTATCAAATTATTTAATATTGTTGGATTGATTGTTCAATGTTATATAAATGAGTATGTGATCTAATCTATTGATTGCAAGAAAATAGGATCTAGGCACAAGAATTTATCCATATCTATCTATCTATGTTTAACATGATGGTAAATGATTATGCCTTGCGGCATGATCGATATATCAATGTTGTATAAATCAGAGATTCACGAGGCAATTTCGCACTCTTTGACATTCCATAGTTTAGGACTCACTGGAAGAACATTGGCGAAACGCGTTCCAAAAGCAAAACACGAAGAACGCGTGAGCAATGGCGTCGGACATATACTTGTCATATGATCAATTTTGTTTACTACTTTCTTTAATATACCTCTTTAACTGTAGGAGACTATATTCGTATATCAATTCTATTAGATTATGGTTGAGTAAATCTGTAGATGATGAACATTATTCTCTTACTTGTCGTTGAAGATCTTGAAGTTTTTAATAGAAACGCTTGATAAGGTAAAACAGTAGAAAAATATTCTTGTTCTGAACAACCATAATCTATAAAACATAATATATATTTTTAATTCTAATTAACAAAAATGAAGAAAAAAAATTGACATAGTTTATTTGTTGACAATAATGTTCGATTTTTTTTTATCTATAAAAATAAATATTATTTTCTTAATTAAATAAATAAAAATCATATACTCTTGTTTTAACATCATTATCTTGTGGTTTACGTAAAGGTTTAAAACCTCGATTAATTGGAACGGAATTACATAAACGTACTGCTCGACAAGCTATACTTGATGATATTGTTGAAAGTTGTAAACGTGACTAAAATCTAAAATTTTATTGATATGAATTTTTTATTTTTAGTTTTTTTACCTCCCATTCATTAAGAATATGTTCAGTTAAACTAAGATAATCACATAATTGAGCTGCATCATCAATTGTCGAATAAAAATCAATATAATTTTCAAATAAAAAACCAATAAATGTCGGTGCTGATATATGACATTGTTCAATAAGATTCTAAAATAATCAATTATCAATAAAAAACAAAAAATAAAAGATTCACATTCGTCTACTTCAGGTTGAGTTTTTGTATTTTCATCTATTGAATTTTCTTCTGAATCTATAATCAATATTTTGATTAATTTCAAACAAAAAAAGAAATCAAAAACCTTTTTTATATAAAATTCGACCAAGTCCTTGAAATAATGATAAACATGTATCTTTTGAATTAAATTTTCCTATTGAAAATTTAACTTTACTATTACCTAAAACAAAAATGAAAAATTCATATAATAACTTTTTTTTTATTAACTCCTTCCGAACAGATTACATATATGTACGTGATAGTTTTGAAACAACTCACAACACTAACTTATGATACTGTTTGAAAACGCCGGTCATGAGCAAGCATCCTGAAAGCATTTACTTTTTTTTCGTAGCAGAAAAAATTCAATTTGTATAGGAACAGCTGTGTAGTCACGAATTGATAAATGGGAGTTCACCGTGGTGAAAAACAATGACAAAGAGTCATGTAGAAAAGTCACTTTTGTGATCTTTAATATATATTGAATTTCTATATTCGCATCACATAACTGTTGGTTTCGTAATATCTCCTAATCAATTTTTCTACATCTGTAGTCCTTGGTAGTCTATACAAAATATTCTATTTTCTTCACAAGTAACTCCTGTTCTGAAAGGATTAAATTCTATTTAAGATCTATTTACTAGAAAATTGTAATGTATTAATTGCTAAACGAAGATCACCATTTGCTGTTTGAATAATATCATTAATACAATCACGTGATGGTGGGTTTAATTTCTATTAAAATCCAAAAAAAAAAAACAAAAACAAAACGAGATTGATAATTAATTTTATATACAAATTTACTAATAAAGATGCTTGCTGAATAATTAATTGAAGAGCTTTTTTCATATAAGTTGGTGCAATTGGATTAAAACTATATGAAAATAAAAAAGAAATTCTCGTTTTTTTTTTTCTCTTCTTTTAATCTAAATCTAACCTGATCTGTTCAATTTTAAATTCATCAACAACTGATAATGAAAATAATACATTAGGATTATTAAATGTTGATAATGAACTATTATCAGTTATTATAAATACAATTGGATGATATGCTATACGTTTTAATTCTCTATATAAAACAAAAAAAAAAAAAAGAAAAAAAGAAATTGTTTATTTAGTTTGTTATTTTTTTTTTGTTTCTAATTTTATCATGCAATTCACCTTAAAATAGAATGAAATGATGTTACATCTGAATAGAAACCATTTGGTAAATCCTAAAATAAACATTATATAAGCAGAAAAAAATACTAAATTCTTAAGTTATATTTATTCTTTTGTCTTATCTTTAAACAACAACACATAACTACTTGGCAAACTATATCTTCGTTTTTTTTTTTTGTGTATCTAGAAGTTTTTTGTTTTTTTATCTTATCAGTTTTCTATTTTACAGCTAAACAAGTTACAGTTTCATATCATTTTTATTTTTTCTTTTAAGCAAACTAACAATGCATCGATTAAAGGGAGTTGTTTTTCTTTTGCTATTATTTATCGCTAAATATCAAGCACAAGATCCAACACCACCTACTGATTGGAATGGTGACCCAAATTTATGTACAATTAATCCACCACCTACACCTTCATCATTACCTGCACCACCAATGCCTAGATTTCCAAATAAAGCTGAATTTGGTCTAGAACGTGTCGAAATTAAGCATATTATAAATATAACATTACCTAGTGAAATGACTATGCTTGAATATCTTTATGATTACGATGCTAATAAATTAATTATAGTTAAAAATAAAAATGGCTTTATTGATGCTGAATATTTTTACTATGGTCCTAATAAGAAATCAACTTATTATCAAGGACAATATTGTGTTGTAACGGATATTCCAACAGAAAATGATATGGGTATATTTATATTAAACTTTTAACGATTCTTTTTTTATAGTAGTTTTTTTTTTTATATTAGATGGTGCATCGGCAATAAGATTACCAAATGGTGCATGGCATATTCGTCCACTGAATGAATTTCTTTTATTTTCAAGTGATGATCAAAGTCGACGAGTTACACCAGTATATCTTGGTACAGATACAGTACGTGGAATTCCAGTTCATAAATGGCAAAGTTGTTATGTCAATAAAACAGATTATCGAACAGTACGACGTATATGGACATTTGCTCAAGATGGAGTTGCTATGCCAGGTGTAACTGATGCTAAATTTGCTATTCCTATTCAAGCAATGATTAGTGGTTCATATGTCTTTCCAAATGGCACACAAATAGCTGAAGTTGATGAAATATATAATGTTCTTGCATTTCGACCAGGTATTATGGAAACAGCTGATGCATTATCACCACCAAAAGGTGTTTTTTGTGCTAGTGGTCCAGGTCAAACTTTAATATCACTTAAAGATGCTGGTGTCATTTGGCCAAATCATTTTAGTGTTCGTGTTGAAACTTCAACATCACGTGCACCACGATGGGAACGATTTCATTTACGTTATGATCAAGGTCGTGAAAGTGGTTCAAGACGTTTACGTTATGATTTCATGCCACCTGGTGCAGAAGATTTTCAATCCGTTATTCATGATTATACAAATAATTTAACTTATATTATGGATCTTCGTGTTGGTTCATGTAAAATTAATAGTGGTGTAGACATTCCTGATGTTAGTCCTATTAGTGATCCAATACGATTTTTTGTTAAACATGAAGCTCAAATAATATTTAATCCACCTGAAAATGCTTGGGAATTTAATGGATTTCGACGTAAGAAAAAGAAAAACAGAACGGTTTTTTTTTCAAAATATTCTTTTCTTCGTCATTTTTAGTTTGTCGTGGCAATACTATTCGATGTACAATATTAACAACATCAATAGATCGATTTCCTGCTATGGTTGAGCCAGATACTGGTATGACAACAGGTGAAACATGGGCAGCAACCAATGTTGAATATGGCTGGTCAATGCGTTCACCAATGGCTTTGGCACCACCTGATCGACCAAAACAATTTGATTATCCAGTAAGTTTATATTTAAGAATGTATCGATTTCGAGATCCATCCAATCCATCACCATTAAGTATTATTACTGAAGATGTTGAATATGAATTTTATGAAATGTCTCATGATAGAGATCAATTTGATTTTGATATAAGTTTATGTTATCGTGCACTTAATTATGAATATTTACATCTTGTTTTTACATGTACAATTAAAGAAGGTCTTATTGATGGTAATAAAATAAGTAGACGTCAATTAAACATACGAACACATATGAATTTAGCACGTATAATGCAAATTAAATTTTCACGTATATCTGATGTAGAAATTGATCATGAAACTGCCGATAATAGTGTACAAGTTTTTTTTACTGTTCTTGGTCGAACACTAAAACCAGGCACACAATCAGGTTTTGATGATAGTGAACCAACAGCTGCAACAGCAACTGATACGTTAAGACAAGCTATTGATAATGGAAATTTTCAATTTGATTTAATATTAGAAGATAATTCTACTGCACCAGTACGAGCAGAATCTGGTTCATTAAAATCTTCAACACAATATATGTCAACTCATAAAGTTGGAAAAGTAGCTTATACTGAAAAATATACAAGTGGTTCACAAGCAACAGCTATTATTGTTGGTTTACTTATTGGTGTTGTTCTAGGTGTTATTATAATAGCAATTGTTCGAGTTGTACGAAAAGAACCAATGCCTACTTTACCAGTATCAATATCAAATATTGGTTTTAAAACAAAAACTGAAAGCAGTGCTTGATCAAATGCTTAATAAGAATATTTATTTTAAGAACAAATATATTTTTTTCTATTTCTAATTTCTTCCTTTCTTGTCTATTCTTTTTTTTTATAAGCTATAATTATCAATATGTAGTTTGAATTTATTTTTTTTTTGCTTTTTGTTTTATTCAATTAATAAATGTATTAACTTACTTCAATTAATACTAATTGTTTAGTTGATGATGATGCTTGTGATTTAATTGACTGTTCATTATCATTTTCAAATATTAAACCATTACTAGAATTACTTGTTGATGATGATAAATAACGAGTTGATTGAAATACAAAAGTGCGAAATGAACGTTTTTGAGATTCAATCCATTGACGATCATCTGAATTTCAATTGCAAAAAAAAAGACGTTTAGAGATACAAAAAAAAACAAAGATTTCTAATTGTAATATATGAACTGAAAAGAAGACTTAATTATATTTATTCAAGGCATTCTAATAAAAAAAATATTGTGAGTTATTTAATCATGTAAATAACTGAAAAGTTTATTAATTATTATATTATTTTTGAGAGAATAAATTTGTTGAAATTGAAAAGAATTCATTTATATCTTACAAAAAGAAAACAGGAAGGCACTCGAGCAAAGTTACGAATAGATCTATGATAATTCACAATTCTATGAACCGACTCTTTTTCGAGAACTGTACCAAATGACTAGTTCTTTTCATATGAACTATGTCTACTGACAATGGTAATGCAGTAATTCTATTGAGTAACTGTTCTAGTCGTCAAAGAAACTGAACAGTTCAACTCTTTTGAAAAGAACTGGTTCGGTCCGACCAGTTTGTTGGATCATTATTAATTGGTTAATGAGAATGAATTCATAAAACATTCATTATAAAGAGTCATTTACACCTCAACTGATTGTTAAATTTCAAAGCTTGAATTTTCTCACTCAGAAGAAAATCTCATCAGCTGTCCCCTTCCGATTTCAATGATTTTTTTTTGCTTATAGATACTACATAGTGTTCTAATAGAAATCCTAAAAAAATTTAGGCTCCTATTCGTATTTGATTAAGCTAAAAAATTTTTAATATGTCTATTCTCTAGCAGCACCAAGTTTTCAGAAGCCTCGTATATTCGAATTTTGATCTGAAACTTTGCACATATAGAGAACTCAACTAGAGACTAGGTTTCATAAAAACAATTCATAAGTTTTGAACAAAGTCTCTTCAAGATATGAAGCTTTCAAAAAATGCATGTTGTATAGACTTTCTATGGACGCAGATCTATATCTTAAAAGTTTCATATCTCAAAGAAACTTTGTTTAAAACTTTTGAATTTTTTATGGACGTTCGTCTAATTGAGTTCTCTCGAAACCTAGTGTCTCTAGAAAATGGACATGATAAAAATTCGATAGCTTACTCAAATATCAATAGGAACTTAAATCCTTTTAGAATTCTATGTAGTATTTATAGACAAAAAAAAATCGTTGAAATCGGAAGTGGCCAGTTCCCTCGTCAGTTTTTTCAGACAAACTTGACTTTTCTTTTCGAACGACGATCCAAATCTAAATATGATCTTTACCAAAACATTTCTGATATAAGTTTAGCTCAAGTAATAAAACAATGTAGACGAACAGAAGAAAATAAAACTAATAGCTCTTGAAACAACATTGTTTGATTATTTTGATACAATTAAGCAAACTTGTTCCCAACAAATTTTATCTAAGAAAAATGGTATAATGTATAAAATATTTTCCGAATGGTGAAGACCGGTTCGGTAGAAGTGTAGAATCTGCCACCAAAATGAAAAAAATTTTCCTCGAGAGAAAAAAACAATAATGGATGCTCCACAATAAATAGGCCAATTGTATTTTCTATCTTTGAAGTATTTAAAAATTAATTTAAATTTTAGTTTTTATACTAGTAAATAGAAAATTTAATTCTCTACAAAACTGTCTACATTATTTTTTTCAAATCGACTTTTCACTTCAGAGCAAAGTTAGCGAGATCAACAATCTAATCCCTCATACAAATGTTAAAATGAAAAAAAAAGCAAGAAAATTATAGAGAATTTTTAGAAACGGATCTGCTGAAACTTAAGAAAAACTTTCGAAATAGAAAACGTTGAAATATCGAACAAAAAGCTGGTTCCGAACAAATCTGAACTACGATTTTCGATTGATTCAAAGTAGCCTACATGTTTCAACTGTTAAAATGAACACATTTTCCATTTTGTTCAGAATTTAATTATGTATCTGATGACACAAGAATCAGCATTTTGTAAGGCAGATCTGATTTGAAATTTGTGTACAATGAATTAAACTTTATAATTATGATGTGATATTATAGAAGAACTAACCTCGTTGTTCATCTAATACAGTACTTGTTAAAGCTGTTGTTGTTCGAGTTTCCCATTCAACAATATTAATATTCAATGAAGCAGCTAGTATTCGTAGACATGTTGATTTTCCAGAACCAGATGGACCAGAAATAAGTATTAATTTAGATGGTCGCTGGATAATAAAAAGAAAAACAAATCTTTTTCTTTTATTCAATAGAAAATAATAATCAATGATCATTTACTTTATTTGTTTTAACAATTTCACATGATCTTTGAAGTATATCTTCAAGTTCTTTAATTTTTCTTGGATGAAGAATAAGATCATGACGTTTTTTAGGTTGAAATAACATTGTCCAAAGTTCATCATTTTGTTGATTAAATTTTTTTGACATTATTGAACGTGCTATTGTTGATGATGTTGATGAAGATTGTTGTGATGATAATTTTGATATAAAAGTTTTTGGAATTTTTATTTCTGTATTTGTTATTAATGTTGGTGATGGTGGAACATCATTAAATTGTTCAAATATATTACGATAAGATGAAGAATCAATAGAAATTTCAGATGTTTTAAAACGTTTTATTGGCTGTTCAGATCGGATATTAAGATCCGAAAATGAAGGTATACGACGAGACATTTGCCTAGTCGATATTATACAAAAGAATAAAGAAGAAAATCTAAAGATAATCAAATTGAAAAAAAAAAACACATATTCATTGTTTGCTGAAATAAATCTTCACAATATAGTTGTGCAATTCTTTTTATAATCTATTCAAAAATTTTATCTATTTCAAAGAAATATAATACAAAATTTTTCGAAGTTATAAAATTAAATATAAAAAAAGATTTAAAATTAAAGAAAATTATTTTCATTTTTCTTATATTTTGGAAAAAACGTCTTCACTATTTCTTAGCGCTATATTCCATTTATTTATGTACATTGTATGTAGCACCATCATTTAGATCTAAAAATATTCGTTGGTTAAATTTAAATCACAACTATGTATCGATCAAAAAAAGTAAGAGAAGTTAGTTTTTTTTTTTTTCTTTTGTTTACATTAGAATTTAAAATCATATCGCATTGATTGCATGTATATTCTTAAACCAAAGATTGATAATGATGAGTAGTGATGAAAAAATCTCTAAGGAATAATAAAGTGCATTTGTAGACATACACAAGAGAGAAGAAGAAGAAGAAGAAAAAAACTTGATCAAATTTATTCTTCTCTTTCGATGATCTGCATATTGAGAGAAAAAAAAAAAAAAGAGAACTCGCCGTTGTTGGAGCATCTTCGAAGAAGAGCACTTGATTAGTTAGTTAGTTTCTAATATTGATGTTGTTGTTTTCTATGTTCTAATCAAATAATGTTTTTTTTTCTTATAACTGATTATTACTATTCTCGGGAAAGACGCCTAGATTTTTCAATCAACCTTCAGCCAATCTCGCATCATTGCTTTCGTCTTTTTATGCAAATTTACTTGAGATCAGCAGAGAAAAAAAAAGTCGATTTATAATATATATATATATATATATATATATATATATACATATATATTTATATTATATTTAGTTTTCTTTTTCTCTCTCTGTGTTTCTATTACTCGTATGCTAATTTGAACTCTTGAGCTTGACGAATATACAATGAAAGATACTGACTTCTTAATAATCGTAAATTGTTGTTATGTATAGAGAGAAAAAAAAGAGCGAAAGAGAAAAGATTGTTTGCTCCGATTTCCCTTTTTTTTTTATAGTTAGGGAAAGAGAGAAAAGAACAGTCGATGATTATTAGCCGTTTTCATCTACTATTTCCTGAGCGGAATAAAAAGAAAAAAAAACATTGATCTGTGTAACAAATAACAGATCATGATCAGAGATATGCATATAAAAACTAATCATGGATTAGAAAAATCATTGAATAATTATCGTTTAAAATATAATCATCATTTAAATTATTGGAAAGATATTCGAAAGACAAATTATTGGATTACATTTGAAAATCCTTTATTTGAAAATTATGGTAAAGTCTAATTGTCTTATTAAATAAAAACAAAAAAAATTCATTTAGCTTTGTTTCTTTTGTTTTTTTTTTTTTTGATTTTATTAATCAATTATATTTTCTTTTCATTTGTTTTTTTAGTTAGTATGACAAATGGATATCATTTTAATTCGTAAGAAATAATTATTCTTTTTTTTTTCTTCTTCGTTAAATATTAATTTTTTTTCTTATTTATAGAAATCCTGTTCTTTCGGAAAATATTTCATCACCAACTGAATCAACAGATAGCGGAATACAAATATCTATAGAACGAACAATAACAGTTCGTATTTATTTCTTTTATTTTATATAAATCAAAGTTTTATTTTAGATGGATGATGATATAAACCTTCCATTAGGTTGGGAACGTTTTGAAGGTAAGAATTTATAATTCTATCAAGTTTTAATATAATAAAAAAAAAAAAAACTTTTTTTTTGTTTTTAGATGAACAAGGTGTTTATTATTGGCATAAATTTACTGGTACTGTAACACGTGATCGACCACAATCAATGATAAATTCTCCATCATTAACACTTTCATCATCATCGAATGATACATGTTTTGAAATTAATTCCTTCTTAAATAAAAGTGAATCAGATAATTCTATTCGAGTAAATTTATTTTGCTTACAAAATACATCTTCAACATTTCTTTCTCCTCAATGAATATTTTTTTTTTTTTTTTTGTTAGACATTAAATGATAATTCTGAACAACATCGTTTTTATGTACGTTCACTTGGTTGGACAATAATCAATGAAGAAGATTTAACAAAGGAAAAAATTAGTCATTCTGTAAATCGTTGTATTTATGAATTAACACGTGGAATTAATGATTCAATTAGTCGTTGGGGTGATGGTAAAGATCTTTATATGGATATTAATAATACAAATATACTTTTAATTGATCCTATTGAAATGACTATATTACATAAACAATCAATAACATCACTTCGAGTTTGGGGAGTTGGAAGAGAAAATTCAAGGTTTGAAAAAAATAAAAATTTCTTTCTTTTTTTAAATTTTGATTTTTTAGAGATTTTGCTTATGTTGCAAAAGATAAAAATCTTACAACAAATATTTATAAATGTCATGTATTTCGTTGTGATAATACATCGGCAAGAATAATTGCAAATACATTACGTGATGTATGTAAAAATCTAATGATTGAACGTGGCTTATTAAATCATACAACAGAAATTTCAAATGATGGAATATTAAACCAAAAACGGTAAATTTCAAAAAACAAAAGAAATTTTATTATGTAAAATTTTTTGAAATTATCTTATATAGACCAACATCATTTCCTGATTCAATTGAGAATGATATTACAAATAGTAAAGATTTGAACATTGAGTTTTTTTTTTTTTTTTTTTTTATTAAAATTAAATTTTTTTTGTTTCAATTTTAGCACAATTTCCAACACCAATGGAAGAACAAAAGAATAATTTACCATGTAAATATTTAGGTTGTACATATGTTGAACAGCCTGGTGGAATGAATATTTTACGACCAGCAATCGAAAAAATAGCAACGACAGTACCAGATGATCAATGGATTTCAGTTGTAGTTAAAATTTCACCAACATCAATTATTGTTTGTTCAGATGGTGATGTATGTCGAATTTTTCAAAGAAAAAAACTTTTTTCATTATTCTGTTTTTTCTTATAGGATTCAAAAGAACAGTTACTCGATTGTCGTATTCGTTATCTTTCATTTCTTGGTGTTGGACACGATATTCGGTAAACTAATTTTAATCTTTATTTAATAAATATAATTTTTTTTTCATTTATAGTTTTTGTGGAATAATTATTCATTGTGCAGATAATTCATTTAAATGTCATGTATTTTATTGTCAACCATCATGCATTCAACTATGTAAAAATATAGAAGCTGCTTGTAAAGTAAATCAAAAAAACATTTTTCTTTTTTTTTGGATTATATTTTCTTTTCTATTTATGTTATTTTAAATAGTTACGTTATCAAAAATGTCTTGATGCTCATCCACAACCAGTTCAATCAGTTGAACAAACAAAAGTTTGTTATTTTTTTTTTTTTTGAGAATAAGTTTTTTCTTTAATTTATTTTGCTTGATTTTAGAATTATACTTCACAAATAAAACGTTTGGTTGAATCATTCTGGTTTGGGAATAAACAATCTATTTGATTTTAATGTCAATATAAATAGTTTTCTTTCTCAATAATAACAGATCTTTGTTTTATTGCTGTATGATGTATTTCTGATTGATTATTTTGCAATCGAAAATCAGTAATAAAACAAATGTTGTATTGTCAATTTCAATAAAAAACAAAAAAAACAACGAAATCATCGATTAATTGAATTTACAATTTAATTTTAGTTTAGTAATTACGTTCTCTTTCATGAAGTTCGAATTCACAAATATTTAATTGATTACCACAAGAGATTAGTTAAGTTATGTTATTTAAATTATTTTATAATTCTCATAGATTTTGAATATTTTCCTAATATTCGATATATTCGATGAAGAGTATATCAAAATATGAAATAGAATAGACACAAATTTTTATTTATAATTAAAAAAAAAGAGTTCTTGAGATTTTTTCTAATTCCATAGAGAAAATACCTAATTCTATTCTATGGAAGTACAGACATATGAAAAACTATATTTATCTATATAGTATTCACAATGGTATTAACGTATTCATTATTCTAAAGCAATAAAAAACAGCTATCTAATCAACAATATAATTCTATGGAATAATCGATCGTTTTTGAATTTGCATTTAATTGATCAGACGAATATATTTACCTAATGAATTTAAATCAGTACTACTGAAAGGTTTAAATAATTATCATATTTTGAAGATTACTTATTTTAGTATATAGATTAAATATTAGGTTTGTTGTTTTTTTATATTCGAATCTTTAAGATTAGCTAAACTTTGTGTTGATGATGAATTATCAATATTTGCATATTTGTAATTCAAAGGCCATATCTATTGAAAGAATAAATTGATACATAATATTCAACTAACAATTTCACGATGATTTATATATGTTAGCGTCTAACCTGAGATCATGTTCATTCAATCTCGGAGTGAAGGAGAAATTTATGTTAAAAGTTGAATCAGTCTATAGATCGATGTCGAGCTCGGATTCTTATTAATAAACTGAGAGAGATCAATAGTATTTTTATGAGTACAATCTTTCAGTTGATCAATTAAGTTTGAACTTACTAAGTTATGGACGTTTTTGTATACAAAATCGTCCATAACTTCTAGAATTCAAACTTAATTGATCAACTAATAGTTTTATTAATTGAAATGCTATTGAACCCTCTCGATCCATTGATAAGAATTCGAGTCTGAAATTGGACGTAAACTCTTGAGTGATACATATATGAGAAGTATGTAGATGTGTGATCTATTTCGAATCTTTCAAACCAAAGATATAAACGAAACAATAGAACAAAAAAATATCAAATATGATGAAACATCAAGTAATACAAACAAAAATATGTTTTCTCTTCTTATCTGAATCGAATTAAAAGGCAAAAAAAAATCAGATGAGAATACTAAACATACTGATCAAATTTATTTTTATTAATAAAACAATGTTGACTATGTATTTGATTACTCATAAGATTGGCTAGTTGGTAGAAGAATATATCTCCACTATATTTTAAAAAATTTTTACATCGATATTTTACAACTATGATCGAGATCTATTTCAAACATATATGTTATTGAATTATTTTTCCATCTATTAACTAAAACAACAGTTTTATACAGTACAAAACTTATAATTATAATCAACGTATTAGTAGTTATTTAAAAAAAAATTAGTTCAGTACTTTTATTGTTCAAACAGACAGTCGAATAGTATCTCGATCAATAATTAAAAAAATATCCAGTTATTTTCTGTGATTTAAAGACTTGAATTTGAAATGTTTTAATAATGAATATAAATTATTAATCTCTTGACATTTGTAGAATTCATTAGTAGTTTTTGACTAAAAGTTCTTATGTCTTTTTTTATGATAATGATTAAGTTTGTTGACATAGAAGTTTAAAAAATGATTGACGATATTATTGTTTATTTATAAAGAAAAACTTGATTAATTATTACATTTGAATAATAAAACAACATGATATTTGATATTATACATAAATAACATAAATCAATTGACTGAATCCTAGCTAAACTTTTGTTAGCAGAAATTCAAACAGCTTATTGAGTCTATTTATGATATATTTTCTAAATTTTCATTACAAAATTTCGTTTTTCTTAAGCAGGCAATGTAGATATCACGATATTCATTGGAATATCTTCACTGCTCAAAGATGTGAAATTAACTTTTTTTTAATGATTTTGACTGTATAGAATCATACCTAATAATAGATTGTGAGTATATTATTTATTATCTCTTTATTTATTTAGTTTATTTATTCGTCTCACAGATACATACCACACCGTGTTAAATCAATAAATGTGTTATATAGTCAAGTCATTTCGGTTTACACGACTTCTTTTCCTTCTTACAAAGATAACCTATTTTCATCCATCGATGAGCATCATATTAGTATATGTAAAACGATACACAAACTAAACAGACTCATAGTCTTTCATCGGCAAGCTAGGCATGCGAAAAGTAGATCTGCCTGGATCTCTATTCATTAGAATACTACCGTTCAATATTAAAATGTTTTCAATATAATTTTTAAGCAGTTGAATTTGTCTACTTGATTGTAAACACATATGCTAATCAACAACGATCTTAATTAAATTCAAAACACATAATAATGCTTCTTTATATCCATAAGATTCTATAGCAAAGTAGAGGTTGGGGATGCTGAAGAATAGAAGATCCTCACCCGCATCCGCACACCCATACGCTTTCTAAAGAACGCTGTCAATTGATCATTTAATTATCTATTTGATTCATTATTTATGATCAACTGTCCTCACAGCTGTAATGGATAAAATTAGCTTATCGAATAGACTAAAGACTAACTTTTTATCTTGTTCCCCTTATAAAATTCAACTTTATGTTACTGATTTTCGTCATTTTGATTGTCAAAAGTCTTTAAATAATAAAATTAAACCTTTTGATGCATTCTGTACTATATATCAAGTGACTGAACTAATTGTGATATATCCATATTTCATGTCCTCAAAAACATTAGGCTATAGAATGTTTTCATAGAAAATACTTCGTTCATTTGCTCATATACTTAACCGATCTATATGTAAAATTAAGTTGCTTCAGTTCTCTATCGAGTGATGTACGAACATATGACAAAAGATTATCCTTTACCTTTCCGTTTACATAAAGATATGATTCATGTCTCATACCATTAATGGACTACCATAACGAATATCACTTAATACTCTTCTCTAATGGTAGCAGTCAATTTTGGATTTCATATCAATCGATAGATTTGGATGAGACCTACTAAACGATGCAAAGAAATCTACGACAAGTAAGTGAGAAGATATGTCTCTTTTTTGAACTATTCAAAACAGCTCTATGTTGGGTAGGCTGTGTATATATTTAATTCTTTGGGGGCGAAGGTCGTAAATTTACGGTTTTAAAATTCAGTTAGAGAAAAATGTACTTAATTATACTAAAACAGAATTTTTTTACACGCTTTGTATGTAAACATATGGGTCAGGAGTAACGACTTTATGCACTAACGCTCAATATTATAGACAATGAGATATAATTCACTGTACTTAGGCATTCATGCTAGGCCATCTAACATTAACACACCATTACTGATTCATTTTGAATTATTCACTTTATCTATCATTCTAGAATATTCTATAGAAGTACTACAAATAGGCACATATATGGTACAGATAATATAAAATGGTCGGAAAAAAATCAAGTTATAAAGAAACGATAATAGTTTGTATTATATATGCTCATACTAATAGAAGACCAAAGCGGGAAACAGATTCACATAATATGTGCAAAGATTTTAATGTAAACCTTTGCATGACTGATTGATTTGAAGAGTTCTACAGTTTCTTTCTTTCTCATATATTTTCTTCCTGTATGTTACATAAGTAGTTGTATTAGAAGTTTTATGTATTTGTTTTGTTTTTGTTATTCGATAATAAACTAGGTATATCCTTAAATCTACATTCAATAGAGCATTTATGATCTTTAATAATATCCAAAAATGTAATGAATTTTGATAATGAAATTTTATTTTATTTTATTTTGTAAAAAAAACTGTGCCACCAAAGGGTTAATTCTCTACATTACAAGCAGGTCATCATTGACTATCATCGACTTGTTGATAAAATTCTACTAGATTTTTATAATCATCTTCTTCATCAATTAATATTATTCGAAAAGGAAATAGATAGAAAAAAAACGAACTAGCATGGTGCATGTGTAGATCTTCTCTTCATCAACACCCACACCCACACCCACACCCTGTTATAGTAGAAGAAACACAGCTTTTATTGATCAAATATTCTGATGAATAGACCATTTATGAACTTTTATCACCTCGATAACAAAGTAAAAATGTATTATTTAACACTCGCCGAATTTTTTTTTTTACTTTGGAAACATCAACACGGTATTTTCAGCTCTATCCTAACTGTAATACATTCAACGAGTATCTATTTTAATGGGCAAGTATTTTACATCCACTTTGCAAACAATTACTCTGCAGAAAAAATTTTTATCGATAGTGGTACAAATATTAACAATTTTGTTTTAGCCAAATTTCAAAAGTATGACTGACATACAGTATTTAAAAAAATTATTTGAACACCCTGTAATACATGTCTTGTAAAGCATATTTCACAAACAAAAGAAAATATTTTTTTTTTTGTTGACTTTGATTATATCGTTCAATAGATCGATGTCTCTATTTTATTTTGCACAAACAAAAAAACTTTCGAGAAGGTTTTTATAAAGCTTTTGAGGTTTTTTTAACAAACTGTTTGATTTCCTACGCAAAAAAAAAACATTTGGACACTTGGGATTTTGGGATATGTTAATTAATTAATTCTCGTACATTAAATTTTATACTTCGCTGTAGAATTGTATATTTTTGTTCAAAAATTAAATATTATTAAAAAAAAAAAAACAATTTATTTAATTATAATATTTATAGAATAATCATCTCAATAATAATTAATGACATAATGTTCTGACAAAAACAGTTGTCTTCTTCACACGTGTAAGACTATATGACCTTTTCTATTTAAATTCTTTTTCCTACTAATAGAGTTTTTAACTTGATTGTTTTCTATGAATAATGCAATTAATTGTATTTTATATACAAGGTTTTGTTATAGAAAAACTTATTATGTAGCAGTATGATAGAATTATTTAATTTTAAACAATGATGATGCATAAATGTTTTCAAAATGATGCAATACATATTTCTAAATCAAGTGATCGTTTCGTTTTTCAATCTAATAATATCAAACCTTGAATGCAACTATAAACAGAAACTAGTGTATGACTCATGCAATCGATATTATAAACTATTCTGAACAATCAAACGCATAAAACAAAAATCATTTTGTTTAAGAAGTCAAGTGATAAAAGTGAAAAAAAAAATTTTTGATTCTGTTTGATTTCAGTCTGCTCTGGAAACACTTGTACCGATAAATTTGTTTAACTTTTTTTTTTTATCAACATTGATTCCTATTATTAAGTTTTATTTTCTGAGAAGTATATTTCTATTGTTTGCATATTCCAAAAACAAATGAATTCTAACGTGAACTGTGAAGCGTACTTCTTTTGTATATGAAACTTGAGGATGAGAATGTTATCTATAGTTTCATTCTAAAACAGTACATAAAAAGATCCATTCTTTTCAATGTGACCATTTAACTTAATACTTAATTGACTATTTTTTTCTACATATAGCACAGTTCCGTTTAATACAACACATTGTTGATCTGAGCAATCAAAGAAAAACTACAACTTTTTTCATTTTTTTTAGTTGAACAACACAGAAGAATAAATCAATACAAGTGAACAATGATAAATTTTTGTATAATGTCGCCATGGATAAGCAAAGAACATTGAGTATTTATTATTGATATTATTTCAGTTAGAAATTTTTATAAAATACTTTTTATTTTATCTATAAGAATTTATCTATTCAAATCAATAAATAAATAAAATTATAATATCACTGAATGTTTTTTCAGTTTTATTTTCTTTTTGTTTCCATCAACTGTCAATAATGACAATCAAATAAAAACTAGAACAAGCGGTTGACGATAACATTCTTTCGGTAAAACATAACAATAAATGATCTTATATACGATTGTTAACAATAGACAAATTCATCTAATATTAAACATCAGCGTTTTATATCGTTTTAAGATAAGCTGTCTTTCGTTATTGCACATGATCTGGCAGGTTTAACTTTATTCCATCTAAAATATCAACAATTTTACATATATGCTAATCAAAATTTAAAGAAAATAATTTACCATTTTGATTTAACTGTATCAGCTTTCTTCGGTGATGATGATGGATCAGCACGAATAACAGCATGTACAGGTTTATATAGAGCTTCAAACTGAAAAACATTTATAAAAAAATTTTTTTTCTTCCTATAAAAAATAAATAAATTATACCGACCTTGGCTCAATACTAGCTTTAACAAAACATGAAAATTGTTTGGCATAAAGATCTGAATTTTCTTCTTTAAGTGCTGTTATATAATTGACAACATGTAGACCAAATATATATTGACGATGAGCATCAGCATCGAATTTTTTTCCTTCTCGACTGTAACCTGGAAAATGTCGAGTACTAAAAAAAATAAGAAGATAATAGTTGTTTGTTTTTGATCAGATAATAAAGTGCATCAGAAATAAATTATCGTCAAATCGAAATCAGAAGAGATGACAGAAAAAAAATTGAATATTCATCATATGCACTTAAAATAAATATAAAAAAACAAAGAGTAAAATCAGCAAGGGGCAAAAAATGTCCATTTTAAGTGGAACTCTTTCTAATATCGTTACGATGAACTTATATCTAATCAAATTTTGCATCTTCTATATATGAATGAATATTCTTACAAAATTATATATTCTGATAGCACGCGGAATTATCTACAATTGCATTTTTATTTTAGTGAACAAGTGCAATTCAAAACTTACATATATATATATAGTTGTAGAGAATTTCGCGTACTATCAGAACACATAATTACTTTTGTAAGAATATTAATTTATAGAAATGATATATTAAGTCTAATTATCTTGTTTTTGTTACCTATGAGGAATATCTAATCCACCATCAACAGCATCTTTTAATGCACTAAAAACTTTAGCATCGGTTGTTCTACGTGTTAGAGCAACACCAAGATAACAACGAAATGGATGTTTTTCACCATCAACTGGTTCATTTTCAAATTCATCACCTGTAACATCCGTCGTACCTTTACATATACTATCAAGTTTATGTTTTTATAATATTCGTCGAGCTAAAAATAAACCGGTACAATAAGCAGCAGCATAATTGGTTAAACCAAGTTTAACATCATAACTTGGTAATTCATGTGCATATGCTGATGATACAATATAGTTGCCTTCAATACGTGCATAAGCAATCTAAATAATAACTACACAGATATATATATAAATAATTTATTCTATTTAATGTGCATCAGAATTTTGCAAAAAAAAGGTTTTCGACATCCTTTCATATTCAGAAGAGATGACAGAAATTATAAAAATCATCATATGCACTATGAAGCTTTTCTAATACTTACTTGACAAATAATATCTTTATTTGTTATTCCAACAATGAGACGATATTTTGGTGTATTATATTTATTTTTATCTTGATAAGTACATGACGAGCATAATAATCAATTTTACTCCCTAAAAAATTAAACATGAAAAAAAAAGTCAAAGAAGTCTATTGATACCAAAAAACTTACGTCGACGACGCTTTGATTCGACTTAATATCTTTTAAAATATGCTTTACTTTTAACAATTTTAACAAAAGCCTAAGAAAGAAAAGAAGAAGAAATGTTCACTATTGGAAAAATGGATAGGCGACTGCGGACAAATTTAAAAAGCAAAAGAAATAAAAAAACAAACAATCAATCGGTCGAAGATGATCCTCTAGGTTTAGCGGCCTCCGTGCAGACGATATATTCTTAACCAATCAAAATTATTCAAATGATTAATGCATTTCAATAGAAGAAGGTCAGCAGGTCGTGTTGGATTGGCTTAAAGAAATCAGCATTTTTTGAGAATCGTTCGTATTTTTCGTTTTGAGACTTTTACAATTGCGAGCATGTCGACGACAATATCAGGTAAATTAATAATGAATTGAATTTTGATTTTGATTTTGCTTTTTTTCTTTAATTTAGATGTCGAACGAACTAATAATTTAGAATGGCGTTTAAAACGTTTGGAAAATTTTATTGGAAAATCGGATAAATTAGATAAGAAACGAGTATGAAGGTTGTTTCATTGAGTTTAACATTGAAGAAAAACTTTTTTAGATCAATGAAACAATTAATGATCTTAATGAACATGTTTTTCGACATGCAAGCAATAATAATAATGCTAAAACATTATTAAATAAAGGTAAAATATTCCATTAAGAATACAAATTTTTGTCTTTCATGTAAATCTGTTATACTCAAGTTGTAATTAGAATATTGATATGTTGAGTATGCGAAAGAAATTGCGACTTTTTTTTCTGAAATTCATATATGAATATGTATTTGTAGAAAATATTAAATAAA
The DNA here is from genome assembly GCA_905250125.1 of Rotaria sordida. Lineage (NCBI taxonomy): Eukaryota > Metazoa > Rotifera > Eurotatoria > Philodinida > Philodinidae > Rotaria > Rotaria sordida. The sequence goes on along the minus strand of CAJNOL010000187.1, from coordinate 142,435 downwards.
CTGATATGATTGAATGAACTGAATCGTAAATAACAGATTCTAGTACGCGTACGACAAACGTATTTTTATCTTTTCTTATTACATTTTTTTGACCTTCTTGATTTTTCTACAGTCATTATTCTCTATAAACTCTTGTATTCAATTGTAATATTTTAAAATCCATTACTTCTATTAAATTTCTCTTGTATTAATAAACATGAAGATTTCTCTAAGAACTTTAGCATCATTCTAATGGACAATGAAAATATTTTTCTTCTGCTTCTTATATATCACTCATTCACAAAATGAATGAGATCAGTAGAGTTTTAATGTGTTACTTGTTGCGAACTACAATGATAAGGTGCAGTATTTTATCCAACGAGAAGGCAACGTGTCTCTCAAGATTGACTTAGCTCTACCGAAGTTTTACATCGCTCCCCGAAAGAGAAATCTTAATTAATTTGTTCATGAAACTTTATTTTTTTTTCAAGTATAAAAATATGTTCTTTCTTATTCAATACTAAAACGAATCAAAAATTTAGATTTCATATCTTTTATCTACATAATATTAATAAAATCTTTATTTTTATATGTAGCTGATGAAATCAATCATTTAACAAGTTCGAAATTTCAACGACATTTATTAGCAGATAGAGCGACAAAATTAGAATTAATACTTGCTGGTAAATGGTTTTTTTTTTAAAATTTACAATAAAAATATTCATAAAAATTATTATTATTTAGATGAAGAACGTATACGTGAAATAACACAAACACTTTCCGAAATCGATACATTAGCACGTGTACTTGACGGAGAACATTTTCAAGGTATAGAAAAAAAACTTCTTTTTTTTTTTTTGATTTATTTGTAAACATATTTTCAATTCAATAGAAATACCAAAATTATCTACAGCTTTGAATAAATTATTGGTTACTCATAATGATATTAAAGTTTGAAAGATTAATGTACATATTCTTTTGATTCATAATTTATTTATAGAATCATCATAGTGAATTTACACAAGAATTAAGTAATTTTTTACAAAATTATGCAGCATTTGTAAGAAAGAGTTTCTTTGATTATTTTTTTGAATACTTTTGTCTTTTTTTTTTTTGTCTAGACTCTAATGATGGACGAAAATCTTCAACAATATAAACAAATCTTAAATAAAAATCAGAAAACATTATCAGAAATTCAAGATAATCCAATTGAATAGTGACATAGCTTTTTTTTTCTTATTTCAACAATAAAAAAAAGGATCATATTGATAATTTGGGTGTATAATGTTCTTTTATGGTTTTCGTTTTCTTTTCTTTTCTTTTTTTTTTTTTTTTTTATTTTTCAAGAACTTGTTTCCATTTATTTGTTTCATTTTTTACATCATTCCAAAATGTTTTATTATGATTGGTGATAAGATACATCATTAAAAAGGTTGGCGTTATAAATATTGCTTCAAATAGACGAAATGCCGGAGCAGCTTTTTGAAACTGATAATGTCCAATACCTTGAATAATAAGAGCAGTCAACATTATTAATAAACTATAGAATATAGATAATATTCCTTGAGCAGATAATATTTTAGCTGGACCAAATACCAAAGCAAATAGAATTAAAAATGCTAGACCACTTTTAATATCAATAATAAAAATAATTGTACAATAGATTATATAAAATAATAGAGATAGACGATAATCAATAGAATATGTTATAGAGAGTAAAGAAAATATCAGGAAAGGTAATGTAATAATATGTAGTAAACGATTAATTGGATGACAGTGATAGTAATTAACAAATCCAAATTCACTTTCTAATGAATTTCCCTTAAAAAATGGATAAAGAAGTTGTAAACCAATACGAGTCATACTTATAATTGTAAATGTTTAAATAAGTGACTGAGTACAAAAAATAAAAGAAAAATGTTGATTCATTTAACGTTTGTCTACGGTTGATAAGATTTTATCAGTGAAAATATTTTATAGAACAATGAAAATACGTTTTTCAAATATTTGTTTTAGATAATGAATAATAATGAAACTAACGCATCATCAACCAACCAATTCGGTTCTGTTTTGAATGCTCTTGTAAGTACCAATCAAAATTAATCAGCCCCTTGTTTTTTTGAATTTCGTGTATGTTTAGCATGGACTTACAACTGACAAATTCAATTTTGGACAATCAAATACTCAAACAACAACAACTTCGGAATCAGTTCCAATGGTAGCCGTACCCATTGATGATGTCGATGTTACAAAAACAATTGCCGATTTTAATACAACGAATACTTCAACAACAGTTAGTTCATAATTATTTAATTGTCATTTAATTATATATATCGATATAGATTCCTATCAATACTGGATCTGAACGATATGATTATTCACCAATACAACCATATTGGTTTTATGCGAAAAAAAGTCAAGGTCATGTTACATGGATACCATTTTCATTAACTGATGTACGACGACTTGATGAAGCTTATGCTCAGAGTAAGAAGAAAATCAAGTATTCTCTTAAATTGTTATAGGAAATAGAAGAATGATACAAATATCATTCATAAAAAACTTTTCTTAATCTAAGCGCTCGAACTCTTTTCAGACTATTCATAGTCCATTAGAGTCTACATGATGCACATCATTTCAAATCGAAAACGATTAATCAGCTGAGAAACTTTCCTCGTCCGTCAAGCCAATAGCTAACGAGGGACCTCTTCAGCTACCTCCTTCTGATTTCAATAATTATTTGCCTATAGATATTACAGTGTTCTAATAAAAAGCTATTGATGTTTGACTAAGCTATCTAATCCTTAATATGTTTATTTTCCAGAAGTCCCTGTTGGACTCCGAGTTTTCAGAAAATCTAACGCCTCTAGAAAATGGCTATATTAAAAATTCGATAGCTTAGCTAAATCTCGATAGGTTTTTATTAGAACACTATTTTAAGCTGTCCAACTATTCATACGATACACATTTAAACCACACAAACTTGAAGGGATTTACATTCAATTGTGTACAAATTAAAAACTAATAATATTAATTAACGAAAAATTCCCATTTTTTTTTTACTAAATTCCCTGTAGATCAAGTAACAATTGCTACAAATGGTAATTGTTATGATGTTAATCTTGTTGAACGTATTCGTACACCTGCCTATTGGACTGATGAACCAAATGAAATACGACGTTCAAAATGGTTTTATTTACCTGAACGTGATAGTCGATTTATTCCATATGATGAACAAATGAATGAAATACTTGAGGTAAAGAAGAAAAAAAAAACATACGTTTATGAAGTTTTGTTTTTTTTTGAATTAATCAAATTTTTCTTTTTTAATAGAATCTTTATAAAGAAACATGTCATCAACAATCTTGGCATACAAAACATGAAATGAAAAATGGAAAAGAAATTCTTATTTTTCATAGTCCTATCTTAATGACAATACAATCTACTGATAGTGAAATAACTCAATGGCCGAATTTTTCTGTATATATAAATTTAAAAAAAAAAAGAAACTAACATATACATTCATATAATTCATTTTAGTATGAAACACGAACATTAAAACGTGGTTTACCTGAAATGTTTTTCGATGAAGTTCGATTTGGTGATAAAGATCCTATTCAACATTTATGTTTTGTTGTACATGGTATTGGTGAAGCATGTGATGTTAAATTTCGATCATTAGTTGAATGTGTTGAAGATTTTCGTGAAACAAGTCGTACAATTTTACAAAGTCATTATAAATCTTATGTAGAAAATGGTGAAATTCATCGTGTAGTACGTATTTGTCATCATATTCGAAAATTTAGATAAATTGACGATGAATACTATTCTAAACATCAATTTCTTAGTATATTATTAGTGTCAAGTAGACTACACTGAAAGGCACTTCTTGCTTTTTATTGTTTTGAACTGTCGCGAAATTCTGTATTGTTCAATCAACGTTGTCTCTTTCATCTTTAAAATTTTATTTCTATATACTTCGTTCAATTCTTAATTCATAGTTAAAAGTACGTTGTCATTAATAAAGTCAATTTCTACGAATTGAGCTGTAATCATGAGAAAAAAGAGGTACGTATATGCAAAAGGAAAAAAAGCAAAACTTGAGTATTTCGACGTAAGTGAAGTACGGCATTTGTATTTCAAAGCACTCAAGTCTTGATTTTTTCCTTCTTGAATATATGACAATTTTGATAGTTACACCCAATAGTTTACTAAAACTGGTTAAGTTTTATAAATAAAAGAAACAACAAAATAGACCAATTTCAATAGAATTTCATGATAATTCTAAAAAACTTGATTCAAAGCAATGCAAGTGTTAGAAGATATGAACGAAAAGATAATGAGTGAGGGTAATATCTATTTAATATCTTCTATATTATTTTGGTTGTTAATAAATTTTCTAACAAGTAGCATGGGAGAATAAGCGAGTAACTGTTAGAAGAGTAAGTGCCATGAGTTTATCGCTATTTCATTCACTTATATACAGAGTTTGTCTTGTGCAGGAATCAGAGATCATGGTAAATTTCAATTTCTACATACTATTATTCAATGAATGATACAAGCTAAAGAATAGTGCTGCAACAACGATGCAGATTAAATGTCGATGATGTACACCTAAAATTTATTTTTACACATTCATTTGAAGGGATGCAACTCCTTGTTTCCTGCTGGAAAATTCATTTTACTCTGAAAAGTATGGGGAAATAAAGTGTATATATGTTTACGTTTAGTTTGAGTTGAGTCACGTCATTCATCTTATTACTCGTAACTATTAACATATGCTTCATTGATTAACTTGAATATTAAAATTATGCAAGTGAAAAAGATAAAATTGATATAAGCGTGTAGGTGTGACTCTTGTCTTCATGCACACATAAGCTCCACTTTCACGGCTACATTCCTTCCTAACTCAAGCAATGTCGAGGATATAAAATAAATTTTATATTACAATCAATATTCTACACTTATTTTTCAAAATATTGAATTAGATTTCCGTGAAATTTTTCTCATATTTATTCCAGTTGATTTTTTTGAAAATAAAAACTTACTATCTCATGAGAAATTATTTAATAGATTTTACAATATCCTGATTTTTCCTACAAAATTGTCCCACTTGTTTTTCTAATTTCAACACCAAGGACACTTCGACTTCTATTACTAGTTTTATACATAATTCTACGAGTACATTTATTCGTATAAAAAAAAAATGAGACAAAATTTCGGATCCATTCGTTAGTAAACATAATACAACAGATAATCTATCTGTATTATTGAGATAATATGAAGTTATGGTGTTTTTTTTAATTAACAGGAATTTTTACCAGTTCATTGGCATGGTGATCTTCACATGGATGTATGTATTACAAATAATTTTCTAAAAGAAAAATAATTAGATTTTTATTCTTTCTAGGCTTCTGGTATTGATAATCATTTATTAACATTAACATTACCAAGTGTAATAAAATTTCGAACATTTATTAATACAACTTTGTCGGATATATTATTTTATACAAGTCCTGTTTATTGTCAAGTATGAAAATAAGTTTTTTTTTTTTTTTGTTTACACGATATTGTTTTCTTTTATAGAAAATAATCTCACGTTGTATAAATGAAATGAATCGTTTGTATAATATATTTTTACAACGTAATCCATCATTTAATGGACAAGTATCTGTGATTGGACATAGTCTTGGTAAAATAGAAAAGAAAGAATTGTATTAATTTTTTTTTTTTTAAATATTTTTTTATTCAATTTTAGGATCAGTTATACTTTATGATATTTTAGCTAATCAAACGGGTGTAAATGAAGATGAAGTTTTAAGCAATAATCAAGCAGGTAGATTAAATCTAAATCTAAATAACAAATAATTTCAATTCTTTTCTTTTAACAAATAAAAATTTAATAGAAAATAGGTAGATAAAATAAAATATAAAGTTTTTTTTTCTTTATAAATAATATTATTATTTTTTTTTTTAAATAAATAATATTAGAACAAATTTATGTATATCGGGTACGGGTCAAGTATCGATTCAATATGAAAAACTTAAATTTCCGGTTGCATATTTTTTTGCATTAGGTAAATTTTCTTTTCGAAAAAATTTTTTTTTTTTTTTGTCCTTAATTTTGTTCTTGTAAGGTTCACCTATTGCAATATTTTTAACTGCACGAGGTATAACATCATTAGCATCTGATTATACATTTCCAACATGTAAAGGTTTATTAAATATATTTCATCCTGTATGTATTTATAATAAATAAAAAATTTTTATCATTTATAATATTTAATTTTTATTGAATAGTATGATCCAGTAGCATATAGACTTGAACCATTAATTGATCGTAAATGGACTGTATCACCAGTACTATTACCACATCATAAAGGAAGAAAAAGACTTCATCTTGAATTAATTGATGGACTTTCAAAAGCAACAGATTTAAAACAAAAAATGCTTGATTCATTTAAAAATACAATGGTATCAATTACTGATTTTGTTACATCTTATACGTGAATATTTAAAACAAAAAAAAAAAAACAATTATAATTTTTGATTTGTATATTAAATATTCGATTTATAGAAGTCCTATGCAAGTAACTGCAACAACAACACCATTGACAGACACACAAGCAACAACTGGACCTATAGCTACGGAAACGGATCTCGAAATTGAACATGCTAATGATGATGAAGGTAAATAATAATGATAAACATTTTGAAATTTAGGAAAAAAAACCAAATAGGATATTAGAGGATGCATGACTAGAACAGTGTTTTATCCAGCATGAAGACGATCCTCCGCCGAAGATCAGCTTACGAGAGAGCCTCTTCAACTGACTCATTCGATTTCAATGATTTATTTTTACCTATAGATAATAAAAACCCTAAAAGAATTTGGCTTCCTATTAATGTTTGACTAAGTCATCATATTTTTTTTTCTAGAGGCCCTAGATTTTCACCAAACTCATATTTCAGAATTTGGATATGATACGAGTTTTTCGAAAATTTGACGTCTCTAGAAAAAAAAATTCGATAGCCTAGTTGAATCACAATAGGAATCCAAATCGTTTTAAGGTTTTTATTAGGACACTGTGTACTGTCTATAGACAAAAACAAAAATCATTGAAATCGGAAGAAGTCAGCTGAAGAAGTTTCCTTGTAAGCCTTTTCAAAGTTTTAAATCATTTCTTTTGTTTTTGACTGAATGAACTTTTGTAGTGTTTTTGACAAATCATGCATCTAATGATAGGAGAAAAGTAATTATGATCGGCGAATCAAAAAGATAAAGATGAATGAAATCTTAAATACATGATAAGCATTCTAGTGTAAAATCATACGAATATTTTAATTGTTTGACTTTGTGTCTTGAATTTATGTACATAAGCAAAATATATATATATTCACATTATTTTACTCATTTTCTTTTAATATTCAAAAAATATAATTGAAGATTAGCATGTCTAGTAAATATTATCAGTTGAACATGTATGTGAATGTGTTGATCCTGTTTTATTGATGAGTTTACAAATGATTTATTCTATAATAATGTTAAAGAAATGTCAGATTATTGCTCTTATTTTTTTTTTTTCGTTTCTTGAAAATGTCACAATATATTCAAAAATCGATAGATTTGTGTTGGAATATAATTGTTAGTGCTTCTGCTAGTAATGATTTTTATTAAATCATAAATACTCAATCATAATAAAAATGCTTATGAAATATTCTAGAAACTCATATTTATGAATGGGATAATCGTCCGATTGGAAAATTAAATCAAGGTCGACGTATTGATTACGTTCTTCAACATCGTCCAATTGAAGTTCTTAATGATTATTTATTTGCTTTTGCAAGTCATGTTTCATATTGGTAAGACAAATGAAATAAAGCAAAAAAAATTTTATTTATAATATGTATTTATTTTAATTTAATATCTATTAGGGATTCCGAAGATACAATGTTATTAATAATGAAAGAAGTACTTAAATTAGATAATTTTGAACCCGAACCACAATATGAAACTATTGAACAAATGATTAAATCAAATGTATTAAATTATTTTGTAAAAAATCAAACAACAAAAGTGAATGAATTACTTCCATATTTAGCTAAATCTGAACAACGTTCAAGATTAGTAACAGATTCAACCAATGTCCTACCATGAATGACATAACATGATTTTTCTGGTGTTTTTGTTTTTGTTGTACTTAATGTATTTAGTTATTCATGAACGTTTTTTTTTTGTTTTGTTCTTTCGTTTTATCTGTGTTTTCATCATATATATAATAAATTAAGATAATTTCGCAATTTATTTTATTCTAGATGTGTGATGTTTTTCATAAGAAACAGTAATTATTATTTGTTAAGTGTTGTAATTAAAAAAAATTATATTTATCCATTTATTCGATGTTTGTCATCGAATACAACTAATAAGTAAGAATCGATATTTTAAGAATTCGAAAATTCTCATATTTTATAAAAAAAAAAAAAAAAAAGTCCAAAAAAAAGAATAGAGCATCAAAGTATCACACTTGAACTTTAGCATTTAATCAATATTATTATCGCTAGAGAAATATATAATGTGATTTGAATATTAAAGACGAAGGCACTTTTATTATTTCCTCTTTAACATTAAAAACATATAAGAATGTATTTTTATGAGTAGCTTTTCCTTTGTCAAAACTCATAGGACAGTTCTGTGTAAAGAATAATAAAGGCATTTACACTAGATGACTGATGGTGCAAGTATAATCATTTTTCGATAATGAATAGCATGCAAAAAAAAAAAAGATTAATTCAATCTATTGACTCAAGAGAAAAGGCATCGAAAGAAAAAGAGATTATCTTGTTGTTTCTATTGGTTATATTCCTTGAAGAAAGCTTATTCTAGATTAATAACTTAAAATTCTATTCAAATCTTATACTTTAAATTATGAATTTAATTAGATGATCCTATTAAATAAATTTTATTTTAATATCTTTCTTATGTTTACAATTATATGTAACAAAAAAAAATAAGTTATTTTTATTCTCTAGAAGCTATGATCATTTTTATGATTAATAGAAAAAACAAAACCTATTTCATATAAATAATAATCATTGTCTTATGCTTGTTTCTTTGTTCTAGGCTACATGAAGTTGGTCTCTTTACAGCTATTAAACATGAAGGCAATTATGAGACAGGTCAGGTATGTCATTCAATGATGGATAAATGTCAAAATCCTATTAGAGCATGTTGATAAGTATATAATAGATGCATTTGTCATCAGTTACTGTTTTTTTTTCTTGTCATATTCATTCTGTACAACAAAAAAAAGCTGTATACAAGAAACTCTATGTTCTATATCACAGAATCTAGTCTATACTGTGATACTAATAATAATAATAATAATAATAAAAAAGACAAAAATATAACTAAACAAAGAAAAAAAAATAACGCTATGAATATAAACAACATACACTATGTTTTGATGTTCGATTATTTAATTGTACAAGACTATTTAAGGTTTTTGAGGCACTTTGTCCATATGATGTTGTTGCAGCAGTTTGTTCAAGTAATGCTTGACTTACTGCTTTAAAACAAAATTCAACATTTAAACCTGTTTTAGCTGATGTTTCAACATATGGTACATCATATTCTTTAGCTAATTTTTCACCCATTTCACGTGTTACAACACGTTCATTTGTTTTATCAACTTTATTGGCTATTAACATAATAATAACATCTGATTGTGCAAATTCTTTAATTTCACCTAACCAATCACGAACATGATTAAAACTTATTATTGATGATACATCATAGAGAAGTAATAGAGCATTTGCATCACGATAATATGAATGGGCTACGGAACGAAAACGTTCTTGACCAGCCTAGAATTTATAGAAAAAAAATTTTTTTTTTAATGCATAGAAATATAAACTTGTTAATGCGATTTAAGATTTATAAATAAATCTATTGTTTACGTTCAATGTGATTAGGACATATTTTTCTATAGTTAAATAAAAAAAAAATCTCGAACGTTTAAAGTCATTATACTTTCATAATTCTCTCTTAATTGATGTAAGCGTACTATAGAAAAATTAAAAGTTTAAACAATGTTTTCTTTCGTTTCTAATCATTTCTTAATTTGTTTTTTTTTTATATTTGACCGAGTATACAAGTATAAATTTTAAGTGTGTAAGAAAAAAAAAAAAGCCAAAGGAAATGAGCTTCCTTTTCCGTCATCAATTTTTTCAGCTTGATTAGTTCTGATGTACTCGTATAAACAAATTATTTCTGCTTTTCTTTTTCTTTTGAATTATATAGTTATTTTTGAAAATTTTACATCGAACCAATTATTTATTCAAAATTTAATATATTTGATTTGATTTTCTCGGACAAATTCTGAAGTGTTATTTTAATCAAAAAAAGAAAAAGAAAAACTCATCTTAAGTTTCATGATAGAATAATAAGAAAAGAAAAACTCAAGATTTATTTGATCATGATTAATAAAAATAAGATGATACACAAAATAATTTCTTAGAAAGCTCTCAAAACATTTCCGAGAATGTTTGCCGTATTATTTGCTCTTATCTATTATCAGTTAAAAAAAAAAGAATGAGAATAAAAAAAAATCATATTTTCTCATTTCCGTTCTTCATTTGAATAAAGAAAAATAAATATACATAGATCATTGTTAGATTTTTCTTTTTGTTGTCTCTTGTCATTTTTTCAACTCATGAATTTAATAAATTATTATCGATTTTTTTTTGTCTTTTGTCTGTATACATACTGTATCATAAATTTGTAATTTCACTTGTTTATTATTGATCACAATAGTTTTGTTACGAAAATCAATACCAACAGTTGCAATAAAACTACCAGATAAAAATGTATCATCTTTAAAACGTACTAATAAACATGTTTTGCCAACACCACTATCGCCCAATAACATTATCTAATTGAAATAAATAATATTAATTTCTATGCTATTGTATCTTCTAATTTTATTTCTTTAGTTTGTCAATTGATAATAATAAGATTTTATTACATATCTATGTATCTATATATATATATATATATTTACCTTAAATGTACTTTGTTGAGCATAAGTACATACATTATGTTGACTATTGTTCGTTGTTGCAGTTGGACGGTTCATATCTGAACTTTAATCTGTTTTCTCTTATCAATCTAAAGATATATATAGAAATTTGATCTAGTTATCTACTCGCTAATGAAATGCATTTATATGTGTAACTAATAAGAAAAAGGAAGTAAGCACATGATTTTGTTCTCTCGTGACATGACCATGTTTTTCTTTCGACAACTTTAATTGTATTTTTGTTTTCTTCTTTTCGTTCTGCTTTTTTTACTTTCATTCTACCTGTTAAAAGTAATATTGCATGTATATATATATATATACCCCTTAACTATGAAAACGCACAGACAATCGTTTGTTGAAGTATTTCTTCTCAATAGGTTTTCTTTTTCTGACGTCAAATGTCATGCCATTAAATCTTCTCTATTTCTCTTCCGCATACAAAAAAAAATGAAGAAGAACAAGGAAACAATAAGAATGTCAATGAGCTAGATTCACATTTTACTCAGAAATGACAAATTGCAATAGATCTTTCTTGTTTTTCTTTTCACTTGTCATCACTCCATTCTATGATTATTCTTATAATAACTCAAATGATAGTTGTTTCTCTATATACATTATAGACATGACAAATATAAAATGATATCAAAAATTCAGAATCTCTCTTACTTTACTCATATCTTTTTTATATGTATGCCTTCAGATGAGCAAATGCAAGAGAGACATGCTAGGAAATGGACAACAATAGATGAAGCATAAAAACAACATTTTTGTAACGGGCACAAGCAAATGGTTAAAAATAAAAAGACGAAGAAGAAGGCGATAAAGAAGAAAAAAAAGCAAAAGAAATAAGAGGAAATAATCGTTTTTCCAGATCTATTATATTTCTACTCTTCTCAAATAAAACAGCTTATTTTTTTCTTTTGTTGGAACACTGATACCTCCTCCTAGTGTTTAACTATTTATCTCAAATAATGTTAGTTCAATGTTAATTTTCAATCACTAAAAATGATTCAATTGTAAATGTAATATCAAATAATGATTTTTTACGAAATCTAAGACGACATCTTACCTCTTATGCTATAAAATAAACGATAATATATAATGTCAGTTGTCAGTTCTCGTCAATTCTATACACATATATGTGATGCATTCATAGCACATAATTGAGCGATTCAAATATATATATATATATATTTATATTGTGGAGAGAGAAAAAGAAAACAAAAAAAAAAAAAAAGCGTAGCCCAGTGGAATGTTGAACAGATGAACAACGCACAAAAAAAGAGATGAAGATGGATGTCGAGTCAAAGTGAACGAAGAGCAAGGAACAGACGGGAGGGATGAGGAATGAAAAACGGAGACTTCCTGTCGACAAGCTTTGCTGATGGTTTTTTCCTTCTTTTTTTTTCTACCGCCACTACTACCGTTGCTATTCTACTATGCTAAATGCATTCTGACAAATCGAATGATTCTCTATCTCTATCTCTATCTCTATCTCTATCTCTCTTTCTGTTTTCTCTTTGTGTCTTGAGTAGCCCTTCACACATACATACATACATATATATATATATATTCGCAGAGCAATTATCTTTTTGAGCCTATTCATTCATTGTTAAAATCCTTTACTAAATGCTTATGTCGACTTCTAAGTTGCTTGCAAGAAGAGTGCAAAGCTAATTCGATTGTTATTTCCTAAAGACGTCCATCGACGATTTCCCATCGGCTCATACTAATAAATAAATAAATAAATATATATTTATATATATATATTTATATACGAAGGAAAAAGAAAAGAAAGAAAAGAAAAGCCTATTAAAGTATTTTATTGCTAATAATAAATTGAAAAGAAACTATTTCTTTTTTATTATTATCCATAAATATGCTAAGACAGTCAAACAATAACGATGATAAATGAAAAATTTTATCAAACTAACCCATGCATTAAGCGTCTATGATGAAAAGATGAACTCGTGCGTGTTTATTTATTTATGATTATTTTTTGGGTTTTCTTTTCTTTTTATTTCTTTTTTATGCTCTAGTTATTTCTTCATCGAATATTTGGTTATCGAGGAGTGATTTTATTTTCTTGGCTTGCACGAGTATTTGATCGATCTGATGAACGTTCAAATTTATCATCACCATTTACAACATCATCATCATCACAATCACAATCACAATCACATATACATGAAATTCGTGCACAACCAGCTACTTATTATCAAGTTTTAATTGATACACGTGATATACCGTTTATTCGGACTCAAACAGGTTTTTTTTTCTCATATAAATATATTAGAAATAAATAATAATCTGTATATTTTAGAAGCTGTAACATTTTTCGGTAATCAAGGACGAGATCGAAATCTTTATGCTATTCCTGGTCTTGATTATGTTGCACATGATGATGTTATGCCATATACAGTAAATATCACCTAAAAAAAAAAGAGTTCAGATCTTTAGCTTATTCTTACCGAGATACTTCATTTTTATGGTATTTTTTTTTTACTTAATGCCGTGGTCCTCCTTAGGAACACTAGAAAAATTGATTTTTGAATTTTAATTGGAAACTGTGTCTAAAGATGGATCATAAGAAGAATATTTTATTGTGAAAATTTCAGATATTTTCATTTTTCCGATCCTAACATATGGCAATCGTAACGGCGTGTTTTTTTACATCAGAAGATTGGATCTTCTTATTTCAAGATAGAAGCTAATCAAAAGATCTGAAACTTTTATAATAAACTATTCTCGTTAAGACCTATTCTGTGCAAAGTTCATAGTCGAAATTCAAAAAAATCATTGTTTCTTGTAGTCCTGAGGGAAACTACAGCATTGAGTTATAAAATATCGTAAAAATACACTATCGCTAAAGCAATAAGTTTAGAATCCAAACTTTTTTCAGAATATTCATTCATAGCTCATTTGAGTTGATATGATGCCCATAGTTCTGACTAAAAATCAACTAATCAGTTATAGGAAACTTTCCTCGTAAGATATATATGTATTATAAGAATTCTTTGGTTTTTTAGAGTACAGAACGAACACCAATTGAACATGAATTGTTTGATAAATTTTTCATACATGATTCTGAAGCAAGTAAGTATCAATAAATAAATTTTTCATTGTTTTATTCTATTATTAAAGATATTCAAGTTCCAAATTTTGTACCAAGTGAACATTTAAAATCTTGGCAAATACGACATCATCTTTGGCTTGAATTATCTGATGTATCAAAAGATATTACACATCATATTCGAGTGACTGTTATACCATTTTATATGTATAATAAAATTAATCTTTGTTTTTTTTTTCTTCTTGTTTCTTTTCTATTAATGAAATTTCTTTTTTTGAATTAGAGGTTCTCGTTTAACACAAGATATAAATTTGCATTGGTGGCGTTATTCAATTCGTATTGAAAATTTAAATCCTGATGAACCTGTAACATTACGTGAACGTCATTGGCGTATATTTAGTTTATCTGGTACATTAGAAACTGTACGTGGTAAAGGTGTTGTTGGACAAGAACCAAGATTATCGAAAGAATATCCTGCTTTTCAATATTCATCACATGTTTCATTAACAGCAAAAAATGGTCATATGTGGGGGTAAGAAAATTTTATCAAAAAAAAAAAAAACAAAATTTTTTTAAGTGAAATTTAAGTGTTTTTTCTCCATTTAGAACTTTCAAAATGGAAAAAGATGATGGAACATTTATTGAAGTACGAATACCAGCTTTTAATTTAGAATGTAAATTATACTCAACTACCGGTGGAAGCTCATTGGTGTAAAAATATTTTCTATTTTTGTTTATTATTATTTGTACAAGAAAAATTGTGAAAATAACATTTTTTTTTTTCTTTTTTTTTGTATGAAATGAATTTCTAATATAAGCATCATTACTCCAGCTTTTCATAGAAATAATTCACTATTTGATTTTATGCAATTATTTTGTTGCAAAATTAACTTATATATTGATAATTTCATATAAGTTTTCATCAAGATATATTCATCAAACAAAAGGATTCCTTTTTAGATCTGTATTTAAAACAAATGTTTTGTATTGCTGCTTATTGATCAGTGCCATGAAATTTTTTATTGCTTATATGGAAAAATCTAAATATTTTTATTTCCAAAAGAATAATAAGAACAGGATATTAAGAATTACCCTTGGCAAAGTAATTTATGTTTTGTAACATTTCAAACGAGAAAAATCATAACATTTTACAGTAGTTACAATACAAAGAACTCTTATTAATGTATGATTTTATTTTTGTTAAATAATCCTGTTGATATTTTTTATATATAAATTCATTATTATATAGATTCGAAAAAATTGTCTCTAATAAGACGATAAGTTTATTGATGTACAAAAAAAAATTAGTGTTTTTTTGTTTTGAAATAAATTTATTAAATTATATTAAAAGAATGATAATTTTTTAGGATGATCTTTTATAATAAAATATAGTCAATACTAAGAAAAAAGTCTATTCAATTATTAGACGTTGTTCGATTGAATATTTTAGTTATAAAATAACTTTCTTTGCGGCTAAAAAAATAAGGAAAGAATTTCTTTCGTACAATCATATCAACTATTGTTACTGTTCATAGAGTAGTATGGCTCTAGTTCCATGACAGTGACGAAGTTAGAGTAGGACACTGGGGACAATTGGCCTTTCCTTCTAACATATTTTTCGATTTTTCTTATCAGAAAACGCCCAAAAATGAGTTGACACGATCTTTAATGAACTTCAAAATACGTTTTGTGACCATGATTGCCCTCTATCACTACTCCATGAATAATCGATATGTCATCTTTCCTTACGTGTAGACAGACACAAGTATTTACAGTAGTCTTTGCCTTATCGGAACCAAACAATCTTGGACAATTATACTTGTTGATAACGGAAAAACAAACAATATTACAGTAAAATTTTATTTAAACATAATTGTAGAAATTATAATGAAAACAAAAATGTCTTTAGAATACTAATGTTTTATAAAAAAAAAGGTTCATGTTCAATTGAATGTTCTCTTAGAAATATTCTTTTTGCATCGATTTTAAGTGAGTTTGGACTGAAATTTTTTTTTTTGAATAGAAGAATATGGACCGACTTTCTTCAGTCTAGCCCATGCAGACCTCTGGTATTAAGAATACTAAAAATCTTCATATGAAACTTCTTTGGACAGATAATATTTGCCGACAATATCATGTCTATTCTCTTTCAAAAAGAGAATCACATGCAATATTTTTATCCGATTTATGTAGATATGAATAGAGTCAACGCTTTCTTTTTATATTGTTCTTTGTCAAAAATTAAATGTTTGCTCTTAGTTTTAAAATTAGCGAAACTATAACATATTGAGATCTATTCAGATTTCTGAAAAAAGCCATCAGCTTGATAACTGCTTAGTACAGTAATATCAGAAGCTTAAAAAACCTTGAGAAGTATCGAAAGAGTTAGAACATAAATTTCTGAAAATTCCTTTTTTTTTTGAAAATGTGAATATTGATGAATTTCTATAAAAAATTAACTATAACAAGTGAATAAATGCGTTATTTATTTTTATTCGTATGTAGTACAATTGATTTGAAATAAGTTTTGAGGTTTTTCTTCAACCTTCTCTTTTTGTTTGATTTGTTTTCATTGTCAAATAAACTTGAATAATTTTGAAAAACAAAAAGAAATTTTAACTATTTTTTAAAGCTTCATTTAAAATGTACTGTGATACACAAAAATGTAACTACTACTAGAGTACTTTAAAATCGTATATAAATGAATATACAAAATAATTTTTAAATTTCAAAAAAAGTTTCTTCTAGAACAAGATGAAAATATCAAAGAAAAATTATATAACCTATTACTTGAACATCAAATTTCATTTGTATCATCAATGAATAATATAACAATGCTCTAACGAATCGGTTCTGATATTTTTGATGATGTTGAATCAATACACTATATACACACAAAAAAATCTCGACGTAATATTCTTTAACAATGCGATGATATACTTCGAGAAGTAATTAAATTATCTAATGTTACTGAATATCATTAACAACTATATTTTATTCATCTTGAATCTTTAGGTTTCTTAATGAATTATTGTAACAATAGTTCATCTGATAAAGTTGTAAAAGATAAAATTTGCAATATAATTTAGTTCATGAACTTATAGTTTTTTCCACACAGTTCATCTAGATATTTAAAATGCAAAATATTCTCTTGAAAGATAATTGTCAAACATTTGTTCTCACTGATTAAGATACTGTAAAGGAACTGAGAAGAACTTTGTTGACAAAAGAGGTTGGAACAATAAGTGTACAGTCTATCAAGGATAAAATTTGAGAATTTCAAGTTTGTTTTGATAAAAAAATTCCTATATTTACATATGAAAAATATCTGAAAATAATAACTGATAGAAATCGTTTGATGTGCTAATCTTAATCCTATTCAATGTCGTGATTTATACATATCAAAAAGAAAAATGAATGGTATAATTTTATAATTTTTTCATACCAAACTTAAGTTGTAAAGTTAGGAAACAAAATCTTCTTTAGGAATTATTTTCAAATCAAATTCAAACTGAAATTTCGTTCATTGATTTTCATATCGCAGTTAGGAATAGAATACAAACTTTTGTTAATTTAAATTTCTCCCATCTCAATTGAAACCTTATATAGATTACACCAAACCTTGGATAGCTAACAAAAAATCTTTGTTAATAAAGATAATCTCAATAATATGATCAAATCCTAAAGATTGAAGCACAAAAATGATGCTTCCTTACGAAATAACAGAAACAACAACTTTTGTACATTCAGTAAGATTGATGTAACTCGGTGAAAAAATGTCATAGAGAGCTGAAAGACGTTTAATTTTGTAGAAAATTATTTGCTCTATCACTCTAGGTAATTCAAACAGAATTCTATTTGTGAATTTCAGGAGCTGAAAAACTAGTAATGATTTTCATCTTCAAAAATTCTTGTTGGAGATAAAATTCTGTACGCAAATCACGATTTAGATTTCTATTAGCGTTTACGGCAATGAAGAAAATTGAAAATAAGTTTCGTCCATCTAAATTGAATCATTGCGCAGATTTTTTGGTTGTTTTGATGCATCGTTTATGGTGTTCAGATCCAAATGAACGACTAACATTATTATTTATAAAACAAAAGTTCTTCAATGAATATTAAATACATTACCAAAAAAAGAAAAATTGAATTAAAACAATAGTAAACTAAAATTGATCATTATAAAAATGAAAAATTACAAAAAATTGCTGCACTACATACAAAGAATCATAATTTAAGAGAGAATAATATTTTTGTACATAATGATAAAACTTTTTTGTTATTTTTAAAAAAGTATTAATCATAGTTTCAGTGTTATATGTTTATATATAAAAACGATTGTTTTTTCTTTCTTTCTTTATTTGCATGAAAAGTAAATAAAAAATTTATTGAAATAAATTCGTTCTTCTCCTTTTTTGGTTGATATCTTTTATATGTTTGTGGAGCTTTTTACAACTTCTTGTTTTTTTTTTTCGAAGAAAATATATATTAAGTTTATTCAAAAGTTTACAGCTTTGTGTAGAATGACAGATTACGTGAAGTTGAGTGTTTGAAATGCTGAACGATATCTTCTAATAGTTGATTATGAAAAATATTTTCGATTGGTTTCAAATAAAAATTCGTAGAGCTATCATCACTTGGAAATTCTCAATCTATTTCAATGAGATGACTATCAATGAACAAATTTAACCATGGTCATATTTTTGAAAATTTTCGTTATTCACTAAGTAGATTACTGAAATAATGCGCCAACTATTTTTTTTATGAGATAAATAAAATGACTCATATTGATAAAAGAAGTTTCATTGGTTGTCTTTTTTAAAACCATATGTTTCTTTTAGCTTTTTTTCCATTACTAGGAACGTTTGTATTATCATCATAGAAGAATTTTTCTTTTTTTAGATATACACCTTAAATGGATGTCTCATCAAACGAACAAATTATTGTTGGAGCTATTCAAAAAGCTCAGAAAGGTTTGTAATCAAAAACAATTTTTACAAATTAAAAGATTACAAAATTTTTGCTTTTTTTCGTGTCGTAGATGGAGGTATTGTTTTGAAAGAGAAATTACGTAGGTTATTAGTTGAACGTCAAATTCCATGTATACCAGTAACAGATGAAATTGAATCACTTCGTCCACTTGGTGATGGTACTTTTGGTATGGTTGAATTGATACGTTATAAAAGAAAATTATATGCACATAAAAGAGCACGACAAAATACAAGAGAACAACGTAATGGTATACTTGAAGAAGGTATTAAATTATCGGATATAGCTCAACATCATCCAAATATTCAACGTTTAAATTTTATTAATCTTCGTACATTTGGTCTTGTTATTGATTATTGTAGTAATGGTTCACTTGATGTATTTGTTCGAGATAAAACTTCGAATTATACATTAGTTGATGTCCTTAATTGGAGTTATCAATTAGCTGATGCTTTAAGTTTTTTACATTCGAATAAGATAAGTAAGTGGAATATTTATCCTTTTTGATTTAAGAAAAAAATAAAAATAATTTATTATAGTTCATCGAGATGTTAAAATGCAAAATATTCTTTTGAAAGATAATTATCAAACACTTGTTCTTACTGATTATGGTACTGCAACGCAACTCGGAAGAGCTGTATTGACAATTGAAGTTGGAACACCAAGTATATACTTTCAAGAAAAGAGAATCTTATAGTATTTAAAAATCTTATTCGAGAAAAAAAACAATATTATCTGCATTCATTCTTTTGTATGAAGGATGAACCATAAGTCTTGACTTATTTTATCTAATAGATATTTTCATAGTAATAAATCTTCTTGCAGAATTGTTTTTATAGAGAAAAAGTACAGTGAAATACTCTCCTCAAATAGACTTTAAATTGACACATCTAGCTCATTTAGTAAGAAAGTTATTAGTCTAGAAATGTTATTTGATATTTACAATCAAACTAATTATTAATATTTTAATTGTTAAAGATAAAATAATGAACTAACTGTAAGTTAAACAATTAAATCGCATTTTTAAACCAATTTAGCATTGTTTTATAATGAATAAGATATCTGACACAATAACCAGATATAGATTGTTGTCATACATTAATTCTGTCTTTGAAAGTAAGGAATTCTATGTAGATAATAAGTGTTACAGCTGAAAAGTCTTTTTTTCTTTGACTTTAACTATTTTTTTAAATGTATTAATATTTTCATACCTGTGGTAAACTATTCTCCTCTATGAATTCTTATTGTACCATATTTTTATCGAAATGATTCTCGACATAACAGAAAAGAATTTTCATAAGAGTACAATCTATCGACAATGTTAATTATTTTCTAGGTAGAACTCTTTTCTTCCAAAAACAGAATTAATGCACGACAACGATTATACATAAATATTGTATCAGATATCCAATTCATCATAAAACACTTCCACAATTGTTTAGACACGCATATTGGTTATTTGAGTTACAGTCAGTTTACCATTTCATTGTTAAAGATTAAAATATTAATGATTAATTTGCTTTTACATATCATAGACATTTTTAGACTAATAACTTTTTTACTAAATTAGTTAGAGGAATCAATTTATAGTCATTTTCAAGAGAACATTTCACTGTACCTTTTCTCTATTAAAACAGTTCTGCAAGAAAATTTATTAATGTGGAAACATCTATTAAACAAAACGAGTCAGTAATGCTGGTTCACTCTTTATATCTTTGGATTGTAATGTTTCTATGTACATTCATTATAATTATCCTATAGAATTGAACGATATATTGAGATTTAAAAAAATTCTTGATTTAACACAAACTTTCAGACGTAAAATTTTGTTTTCATTATAGAGAAGTGAATTTTTTAAGAAAGAAAACGTAATATAATTTTAGTTACTATGGCACCTGAAGTATTTGCTTATAATCAATATAATGAAACATGTGATACATATTCATGGTCAATTGTTTTCTGGCAGTTGATATCAAAACAATTATTACCTTATGGAACTCAAGGCAAAGGTTTGTTCACATTATATATTTTAGGTGGATCAAAAGTTCTGACAATATTAAATAAAAATAAAGAGATATTTGTAATTTTATTTTATTCACTGTTCAAAATAATCGCCATAATTTTCCATCCTTTCTAACAATTTGTCAAATATTTTGTTTCTAAAGTTGTTTTCTAGACTATTTTAAACTATCTTAGAAATCGCACGAGCCAATGATTTTTCATTTGTTTGCTGAGTTGAATTACGCTTGATATAATCGTTTAGTCAAAAATCACATGCTGCAAATTCTGATAAAAACGGAGGATGCGGGATTCTATTGATACCTTCTTGTGTTAAATCATTAATAACATCTGGATGAGTATGAAGTCGAGCATAATCATGAAGTAATTTTGTATCTTTTGCACCTGATGATTTTCTTTGTTTACGTATGTCATTAATAACAGGTTTGAGGCAATTTTCAATATAATAGTTGTGATCTACAGTCTTGCCTTTATCTATATTTTGTATAAGAACAGGATCATTCCATTTAAAAAATATAAAAAACAAAGTTTTTCGTTGAAATCTATTTCGACAAACACTAGTAGTTAGTAACATACTTTCACTAGTAATCCAGGTTGCGTTAGTTGACTTGCACTCAACCTGTCTATGATAAATCCATGTCTCATCACGTGTAATAATATTAAATAATCACTATCATCCATAACGAAATTTCGGTAAATTTTCACGGTAAATCATAATCCGTTCTTGCTTTTGTTCATCGTTGAATTGATAAGGCACCTAACATCATGTAACTTTTCTCACCTTCACACAACCATGAAGAATTCGTTCTATTGTACCGTAAGAGAGAGAGAGAAGGCTTAACTATAATGTCATCATAAGTTGGATAAGGATCATTGATGATAACCTGTCGTACCAGTTCAATACTTATATTTTTCAGTTCGAGAACTGAACAATCAGATCGAAAGTCATCATTGACATCTTCTCTTCCCTTATGAAAATGCTTTGTCCAGCTTGCTACTATTTGATATGATGAAGCGTTAGGTTGCTATGTCGTTGTAAGTTTCTCGTTAATTGTCTTTACATCTATTCCAAAAATAGTCCGAATTTTAATATATTATAGATCGAATCCATTAGCCATTTTTGAAAACTCTTTTTTATAGTATAAATTGAATCATATCTAAAAGAATATCAGAATTAAGCCTAAAAAAGATTTATTATATATGTATACTATTATAGACAAAACTGTCTACTATTTATTCATGCGACAGACTCTTAAAAGTCAACTGGTTTATAAAATTGCTAGTAAAGTTATCAGAACTTTTGGTCATACCTAAGCATATATGTTTTGTCTTGATTCATTATAAGAATGAATAATTTTAATAGTTTTTTTATTATCTGTTGTACAAAATCAACTTCGTCCACCTAAATTTAATCATTGTCCAGAATTATTTATTGCTTTATTGTATCGTTCATGGCATTCAGATCCAAATGAACGACCAACATTATTATTTATAAAAAAAGTTCTTCGATTAATATTAAATACATTACCAAAAAAAAAACAAGAATATACATCAGAAATGGCAAATGAAATTCAAAATCGATGGATAAATGAATATAATCTATCTGAAAAATATTTACCATATGAACCACGTTTTAATAATGAACAATCAATAAATCTTTATCAAGAACATTTAACAATGATGGAACGTATTATGAAAATACAAAAAGATATAATTGAATTAAAACAAAAACAAGCAAAATTTGATCGTTATGATGAATTATTATATGAAAATGAACAATTGCAAAAGAAAATTGATCAATTACGTTCAAAGAATTAATCTTAAAAATAGAATAATATTGTATATAGGTTGTTTTAAACAGTAAAAATGAATTATTGTTATATGTCGATTTTTTTATTAGTGTCTATTTTGTGTTAAATATTTTTATTATAATTGAGAATTTTGTATTTTTTATATAAACATGATTATTTTTTTCTTTCTTTATTAGCATCGAAAGAAAATTGAAAATAATCGAAATAAGCTTCTTTTTCCGCTTTTTTTTATTTGAAGAGTTAGAGTTTGAGTAGGATTGTTTATTTGTTTGAGAAATATTGTGTTTCTCTTAACATAGCAAAAGCTTGAACTAACTCTTTTATATGTTAGATATGCTTTTTATAGTTTCTTGTTTTGTTTTCGAAAAACATAAGTAGTGGATCTATTAAAATAAGTTTATAGCTTTGTGGAAAATGATAGATCACGTAGAGTTGAATGTCTGAAGTGCCGAGCAATATTATCTACTTAGGGCATACTAAAGGTTAACGAGGCTTAGAAGAAAAAAAACACAGAAACTAGGTATTCAATATTTGATCTTGATTACGGCAAGGTGAAGGGATTGTGAGTTGATTTGATTGATTCAATTCTGTTTGATCAGATCGAATTACCAAAAATTGAATGGTGTCTGATCCGAAGAATTCGACAGTTGCCGAATGATTTTTGATACCTTTCGATTCGAGATAGTTCGAAACATCTTTATGAAGATGCGGTTTGACATACATATCAGAGCTGATCTTTCGGTTCAGATGTCATCAATGTAAGGTTCAAGGCAATTATTGATATAATAGTGAATGTCGATGATTCGTCTTTGTTCAACATGGTGGATTAGCACGTGACTAGTCATTTTGAAAAAAGATCCAAAACAGTTTTTGGAGTGGAGCGACTACGTCGAACTACAATAGGCAGAGTTTCACCGATTGGTGTCCAGGCACCATTCGACGATGTTCGACTAAATTGTTTATGATAAAACCCTGAGCCATCACACCTGTCACTAAATCGCATAATTGCCATGTTCCTTGTTCTAGTTTTTGTTGAATTTTCTTGACAGAGCCGAACGAATTTGACTCGTTGGTTATCAGTCAAGAAGTTGAATACCCAGTGAACAGTCATTGTTTTTCTCAGCTTCAGATAGTCAGAAATAATTCATTCGATGGCGTTGTGACTCAAACTAGTTTTCACTTGTATTTCATCAACAGTAAGATGAAAATCATTATCAACAAGGTATCAAACTTCTTCAATATTTTCAGATGTTGTTGAGGTTACAAATCGGCCAAGTCATGGTTGATCTTCTACCTATTCCTGATCTTCACGAAACAATTTTGACTATCTGGCAACTTAGGGTAAGGTGGAGCCTAGTCACCAAGAACAGAATATAATTTATTAGGAATCGCTTTCGGTTGAATGTTAAGTAGAGTACTCACTTTAATGTAGAAACAAAAAATTTTCCTTATTCATCTGAAAATAGAGATGCATAACTTTCATTGAAATCATTCACATGATATTATCACTTGACTAATGATAATATACTGTAGACGTGTTGAGCATTTCTCATACTACGAGCACATATGGACAGAATTTTTTCTCAAGCTTTCTATACTTTCGATTGGTTTCATCAACGAATTCTGAATGTCAGCTAACTATATCCATCTCGTTCAAATTGCTCGAAAACCATCCGTTAATGCGATTCTTCTGCTTAATTCTTTGTTATATCTCAGTGCATGAATATTTTTGAACTCTTAGAAAAATGCTAGATTTTAGTCGAAATCGGAACCACTTAGTATTGTCAGTACGTTCAAGTCGCCCATACCAGCCACGTCAACTGTTTTCGTTTAGTTTTCAAGTTTAATTATTTATTAGAGATGGTACCGTCGGTTTTGATGAAAAAATTACGACATGAGTATCGCATATAATAGAAATTTGGAGATATCGACAGTGTTGCCATTGAACGTAAAAAAGTTCATCAACATAAGTCATCCCGCTATGTTTCATAGCGCATTTTGTCATTTATATTGTTTGAAACTTTCAATCCATTTTAATGATATGGTTATCAATGAATACATTTAATTATAATCATATTTTTAAAGTTTCATTATGCCTTAAGTAAAATACTGAAATAATGCGCCATCTATTATTTTTATAATAAATAAAATGATTCATATTGAAAACAAAGAAAAGTTTTATTGGTTCTCTTTTTGAAAAACATATGTTTGCTTTTATTTGACCTTTTCCCATTGCGAGGAACATCTGAATAGTCATTCAAGAAAAATTTTGTTTTTCTTTTTTTGAAAAATATATCTCTATCTCAAAATGAATAATTCATCAAACGAAAAAATTATTACTGATGTTCTTCAAAAAGCTCAGAAAGGTTTGTAATAAAAAAACATCAATATTTTTACAAGTAGAAAAAGAAAAATATAAAATTTTTTTTTTTGTTTTTTTTTTTTTCTTTCCTTTCGTAGAAGGAGGTATTACGCTAAAAGAAAAATTACGTAAATTATTAGTTGAACGTCATATTCCGCATATACCAGTAATAGATGAAGTTGAATCACTTCGTCCACTTGGTCATGGTGTTTTTGGTATAGTTGAATTAATACGTTATAAAAAAAAATTATATGCACATAAAAGAGCACGACAAAATACAAGTGAACAACGTAGTGGTATACTTGAAGAAGGTATTAAATTATCGGATATAGCTCGACATCATCCAAATATTCAACGTTTAAATTTTATTAATCTTCGTACATTTGGTCTTGTTATTGATTATTGTAGTAATGGTTCACTTGATGTATTTGTTCGAGACAAAACTTCGAATTGTACATTAGTTGATGTCCTTAGTTGGAGTTATCAATTAGCTGATGCATTAAGTTTTTTACATTCGTATAAGATTAGTAAGTGGACTATTTGTCTTTTTTTGATTAAAATAAAATAAAAAAAAATAATTTATTATAGTTCATCGAGATGTTAAAATGCAAAATATTCTTTTGAAAGATAATTGTCAAACACTTGTTCTTACTGATTATGGTACTGCAACACAACTTGGAAAAAGTTGGATGACAGACAATGTTGGTACACCAAGTATGTACTTTCAACCATATGTTTGATTTAATTTCAGCTTAGGAAAGGAAAGAGTTTAACGAAGAAAGTCTCCTGAAAATACAGAGAACTCATTCACTCATTAGTTTTTATCAGAAAAATATATTTACAGCTGTAATACTCTAGTTATCAATCGTAAAACACATTTTTTTCCTGCGTCACTATTTCTCGTGTTAGTAAATTCATATAGAAATTTCTCGCTAAGGAAAACGACTATGGTTTTTATTACGTACAAAAACTATCTATATCAATAGTTCTAAAGGAATGTTCTTTCTAATAATTGTGCACCGATCAGGATATCCTATGAAAGTGTTATAAATATCATTTCAAAAAAAAAACTGTACTATATTAGTATTTTATAGAAACTATGGGATATTTATGTATGATAAGATAACATATCAGATATCTAATAAGCTACTTGACTGAAACATGTTTAGTGAAAGGACACTTGAAGTTGCTTTCGAGATATTGAGCTAGATTTCATACATAGTATTTTGCAACATCTATTAAATGAATTTTAGATATGTTGATGATCAAGCCATAAATCTCACGTTTGTCCTTATTTTCTATTTTTTTAATATATTACTTTTCAAAATAAGATCTCATTCAGTTTCTCTTTGAGATAAGAAGTTTAAGTTTCTTTAAAAAAATTGTACACAGAACTTTGCTTTTACACAGGCAATCTGTTTCATCACAGTATTGAAAATGTTACAGGAAATTTCTAGCGGGAAATACAGAATACAAGCAAAATTTATGACAACGGGATTTACCCTGTTTCTCCCTTCCCTAATTGTATAGTCTACTTTTACTAATAGATCATTCTAGTTCATTTAGTAGGAAAGTTATTAATCTTGAAATGTCTGTCATATTTAAAAGCAAATTAATCATTAATATTTTAATCATAGAAAATGAAATTGTGAACTAACCGTAACTTAAGTAATCACTAAACATTTCTAAATCATTCTAGAATTATTTTATGATGAATTAGATATCTGATACAATAATTACGTATAACCATTGTTATGCATTAATTCCATTTTTTAAAAGGAAAGAGTCCTATTTAGGAAATAACTAACACTGTCTACGAACTATAGTCTTATAAAAATTCTTCTCTTTTGTTTTAAGAATTATTAAGATGGAAAATTAATGAAAGATTGGTAAAGATATAGTACAATAAGAAGTCAAAGAATAGCAATTTTTCAACTGTAATGTTTATCATATTTCTAAAGTAATTTAGAAATACGAACTAATTGCTTGAATTACAGTTAGTTCATCAATTCATTTTTAATAATTAATTTACTATTAAATATCATAGACATTTGAATACTAATAGTAGTCTTACTAAATGAAATAAAGAGATCAGCTTATAGTCGTTTGGAAGAGCACGAGTCAAGACTTATGGTCAGGATTGTTAATATTTTTCAGAGATCGTGCGGCTAAAAATTCCGCAGAAAGTGCTTTCATTCTCGAAGGAGAAGGAAGGAAATGAAACTCATCGTGCCTCGACTTCTTCCGTGGAGGATTGTCACAATGCTATTGACTTCGTCTATTTTTATTACACTTTTTATCAGAAAAAGACAAAATATTGTTTCAAGATACATTTTCTGGTCAAAGTTACTACGAAGCTATAAAAGAGTTTTCGTAGAAAGTCAGACATTTGAGAGGGAGAAAGGTTTATTTTAATTATCCTGTAGAATCGGACGGGCTATTGAGACATAAAAAAAACTTTCTTGATTTGACGAAAATTTTTATTTATATCATAGAAAAGTAAAAATCTAATATAATTTTTAGTTACAATGGCACCTGAAGTATTTGCATATAATCAATATGCTGAACAATGTGATATATATTCATGGTCAATTGTTTTCTGGCAATTAATCTCAAAAAAATTATTACCTTATGGAGGTGAAGGCAAAGGTTTGTTTATATATATATAAAATATATTTGATTTTAATTTTACTATATAAATAAATAATTTTCATAGGTTTCTTATTATCTGTTGTACAAAATAAACTTCGTCCACCTAAATTTAATCATTGTCCAGAATTATTTATTGCTTTATTGTATCGTTCATGGCATTCAGATCCAAATGAACGACCAACATTATTATTTATAAAAAAAGTTCTTCGATTAATATTAAATACATTACCAAAAAAAAAACAAGAATATACACCAGAAATAGCAAATGAAATTCAAAATCAATGGATAAATGAATATAATCTACCTGAAAAACATTTACCATATGAACCACGTTTTAATAATGAACAATCAATGAATCTTTATCAAGAACATTTAACAATAATGGAACGTATTATGAAAATACAAAAAGATATAACTGAATTAAAACAAAAACAAGCAACATTTGATCATTATGAAGATGTATTATATGAAAATGATCAATTACAAAAAAAAATTGACGAATTACGATCAAAGACAGTTACGTAAAAAGAAAAAAAAGGTAAATAAGTTTTGTATACAGTGATAGTACATGTGCTATTTTATTCTTATATCTATTTTTTTTTTTGTTTCTTTGTTTTTTGTTTTTTATTTTTATTAAATATCTTCTCTATTTTACTGTATGGTTTTGTTTTCTTTGCTAAAGAAAAAAAAAAAAAAAAATTGAGAAAGCTTTACATATGGGACTTATAAAGCATATACTATTCATTGTTCTTTTTCTTTCTTCTTTTTGTTTTTATTTGGTTATGGAAGAAAACAAAAGATTAATATTAATAAGGTTCTTTTCTTTTTTTTTTTTCTCCTGTTTTTGTATTTTCATCTTTTATAATTCGACGAATAATGGGTCGGGTAAGATTGTTTATTTCAGAAATTCTATAATTTTATTTAAATAAAAAAAATGAATCTATATCTTTTTAAATGTTTGGTAAGCGTTTTTGAATATTTTTTTTTTGTATAGGAAATTTAATTGTTATATTTGATTTATTAAGGTTGAAATTGAAAAACCAAGATTGATTTTTATCAAAAGATAAACAGTAAGTCATATAATTATAACAAAAATTCTTAACTATACTTATCAATAGTTTTTATTATAGTACAGACAATTATGTGTATTCACTCATGTCAACTTATTTTTTTTTAATCTTTTTTCTGAATTATTTTATTATTTTTCGTTTGCTTAAGATTATCTATTTTATTCAATACGCGAATATTCTTCAATTTTTGATTGACTAATTATTTGTATATGAGAACGAATTTAATAAAAAAAAAAAAAAAAATTCTGAACAAATAGTTTTGAGAAATATTTGAAACTAGATTATCACTAATAGACAATAAAAAATTATTGAATTGATATAGAAAATAAAAAGAAATCTCCCGAATGATTAATAATTCTCATAAGATATATTATTGATATTATATCAGTCTGTCTAATTGATAGAATAAGTTAAGATATGAGTTTGCGTTTTTAGAAAAAAAAACAAAGTAACTAAATAAC
The DNA here is from genome assembly GCA_905250125.1 of Rotaria sordida. Lineage (NCBI taxonomy): Eukaryota > Metazoa > Rotifera > Eurotatoria > Philodinida > Philodinidae > Rotaria > Rotaria sordida. Next base: position 112,941 of record CAJNOL010000187.1, on the reverse strand, counting down.
ATTCGGTTTTTTTTTTCTTTTTTTAGTTTGTATTTACAACTACTGGATTTTTTATGGTCGGATCGTTTATTTCTTTCCAATATACTGGTGATCTAAATCTGTCGATGATCTCTTAAACTTCTAATTAATTTTTGTGCAAAATCTTCTATTTTTTTCTTTTATTCTCTTCTAATTTAATCAATATAGATTCAAGTTTGCATCTATATTTATTCTCTTATGTGAGTATTTTTGTCATTAATATAATAATGAACTAAATTAGATAGACAAGTAAAAAAAATTAAGAATTAACAATTCAGACAAATATAAATTATTTATTTTAAAATATTATTTAGTAAGCAAGATCAACAGAAAAATAAAAGTCTATCCTATCTAATGAGTATTGATCAAGTAAAAAAGAATATGATATTCTAATGATTATTTCTCTTGTATAAATGTTTTGCATTTTGCTGGTGTTGCTCTCTTTTTTTGATGTGAAAATTGAAAGAATTTCTAGGAAAATATAGTAAAATTCTCTAAAAATTAAACGATTCTTTTCTTTTCTTTTCTTTTTTTGAAAAAATTCAGAAATTGATTGAAATAATATCAAGATATTAAATGAAAACAAATCTCCTAGTGAAATAAAACATCTTGAATCTTGTTGTTTTTATTAACATATACAAAATTAATCACAGAAATAATCAACTTAATTTTTCTTTTAGTAGATAAATTTATCCATGTATGCACATGATATTATTCGAGTGTATTTTAAATGGCTTATAATGAAATTTTGAGGCAAGAAGATTTTTTATTCGTCTTAATTTGTTTACTTCATGAATTGATAAATATTGAAATTTATATGAAAAACTTTCAGAATCAATTGTCCATGCCTTGAAAACAAATGCATTTCTGAATCCAGACTAGATTTTTTTTGAAAATAGAATAAAGAAAATATCTCCATTGAGTCTGTCTTGATCAATGTTTTATCTAGCGTGGAAGTTGAGAGGAGCAGCATTCTTCCGAAGATCGGGTTAGCGTTCCCAGAGTTTGTGATTATTATACCATGTAACATGTGTTTGCACTGCGAAAAAGAGGTATTTGCCTTCTTGGAATTTTAAATCGCCCATTCAGAAGAGAAAATCTCAATAAAACACTAATCTTGATCGTACAGATAGGCTTCATTACCTAAACGAGAACTCATCTTGAAATAACCTTGGCTAAACACTGATGTAATTGGTCCTCAAGTTTCATATATTAAATCAAGTCATCGAACATTTTTATAAAATCTTGAATTAATGAAAACTTCTAAATATATTATTTTCAAAAGAAAAAAAAGAACAAATCTTTCGAGAATGAAATGATTTGTATTCTTCATTTTATGTTTCTATACAGATCCAGATTATCAATTGAAATCAATTTAAAAGTTCTCATTTAAATAATCATTAATTTATTTCAATGAATTATATATATATATATATTTTTTTTGTCAATTTAAATAAGATTTAATAAATTGACCATATCAATATTTAATTTTTATGTTCAATTAAGTTTTTTTTTTCTTTTTATTTCTCTATTATTCAAGATAATATTTTTTTTCTATTTTGATTTGCCAATTTGTGTATCTTTCTAAAGGGGACTAGTTGTATATTGGCCTAAAATTGAATTTATTTGGAATATTTATTAAGGTAAATAAATTTTGAAATGAGAAAATTTTTTTTTTTTTATTTTTAAAAATCCATTGATTAATTCTAGTCTTCCCCTTGTTTAAATAAAATAATTATATAAATAATGGCGGTGAAAGATGATTATCAAGATTTTAAAAATGCTTTAAATGATTTAAAAATAAATAGTAAACCATTAATTAATTTTTTAACAATACTTGCTGAAGAAAAAATTCATAATGCACCACAAATTGTACGTGCCATTGAAGAACGTATACTTGAAGTTTGTATTTAATTATTTTATTTTTTATAGATTATATCAAAAAAATTTTTTTTTTTCGTTTTAGACTAAAGGTGATTATGTTTTACCTGTACTATATGTACTTGATTCCATAATAAAAAATTTACGTTCATCAACTTATATTCAATTATTTGAAAATAAATTACCTGTTATTTTTGCTAGTGCCTTCAATAAGGTTTGTAACAACAACAACAAAAGAAAACGAAGAGATTTTTATTTGTTTCAAATGATTTTATATTCATTAGGTCGATGAACGTACACGTTTAGCGATGTTTAAACTTCGTCAAACATGGCCACCATATTTTACTAGTACAGCATTATATAATCTCGATACAAGAACACACTATATCGATCCAGCATGGCCAATAACAGCTCGAGCACCTGATTCATCCTCATCTGCACCAAATATTCATATTAATCCAGATTTTATTCAACGAGTATGTAACTGTTATTAAACACATTGTATTTTCTCTATTCATAATCAACTTTTGTGAAATATGATCTTAAAGGAGTGTTAAAGTAAAGTGGTAAAAATTTGGACCCTACAGATCATGACAGACACTAGGCAGTGACCATCACAGACTGACAGACACCGTAGCAGCGTTCTCCTTCTCCCGCGCGATACACCGCAACAAACATGGATATACGATCATTGATCGTATATCAATAACATCTCGTTATAATATATAAACTATTTCTTTATTGCATTTCTGGAGTATTATGTAAAAGAATGGTGAAGAAATGTGTCCCAAAATTGATAGAATAAAACAATCTCTATGTAATTAGTAACAACAGTTACATCGTGTTTCATATTTCAATCCTGGAGGAATTGTGATAATAGTTAATGTTTGTTTTTTAAGAATAAAACAGTTTCGACACAACCTGTCAATCAACAAAAATTACCTTTAAAACAGGAAGATAATGATCGAATTATAAATCAAACAACTACAAAAAATTCTGATATACCATTAAGAGATGATACATATCATATGATACCAATTGATCGAAAAGAACAAAATCGACAAGAAATAGAACAAATAACAAATAAAGACAATGATGATGAACAACAATCAAAAATAAAAAATCTTAATGTAAAAAAAGAAAATGAAGGAAAAATTTCTACAAATAATAATCAAGAAATTTCATCTGAAGAAATATCTAATAATAAATTATCTGATGATAAAAATGTTTATGCTACAAATAATACTACTGAAAATGATGAGTAAGTTTTACATAAATCATATATTTATTTTAAATCAATATGATTTCTCTTTTCTTTTTTTTTTTGAATTTTAGAGAAGTATTATTTGGTGGTAGTGATATAGATTATCGAGATACAGATGTAACTATACAACAAAAACCTACAACAACAAATCTTGATACGGATCGTTTATTTGAATTAAATTCAAAATGTTTGTCACTTGCTGAACAAAAATTTAAATCAAAAGAACTTTCTTCAGAAGAATATCAAGCAACACTTAAATTACTTCAAAATATACTTCAAAATGAAGTTCAAAGACTTACTGTACCATCAACGTTAGTAGTTAGTTTATTATATAAATAAATAGGAAATAAAAAAAAAAAGAGAGAAAAATTTCATCTTATTAAGATATGTTTGAAATATAATAGTTTTAAAATGAAGAGAAAGAAAAACAAAAGTCTTTCAATGAGTATTAAAATTTTTTCGTTTTTAGTACAACTTCATCATTAATCAATAGTAGTAATCATTCAGTTACAACTACTCTAGCAAATACAATTCCATCTATTACTACTACAACATCAAGTAATCCATTTCAACAAGCAACACTTCCGTTTCAACAACAACAACAACAACAACCTTCTCTTCAATTTCCAACAACAACATCAACATTTCCATTTGCAGGTTTTGGTAATGATACTCAACGTCATGCAATGCAAATTTTAGCTGCTGTTGGCGCTTTATCATCTTATGCATCACAAAATAATATGTTATCTTATATTCCACCATTACCACCAGCTCCACCACCATTTACACTTGTTCCAAATACATTTCCATCACAAGTCTCATCGTCAACAACTGGTCGTCTTAGTCCATCAATAAAACGTCCACATGATGAAAATAGTAATAATAATAATAATAATAATAATACTAATAATATTCATTCTGATGATAATAATAAACGAAAATGTTACGCTTCAACAACGGCTCATACAATACGTTCACATAATTTTGATGATGAAAATATTGCACTTGTACCATCACTTATTGATGCTAATATTAATACATTAAAAAAGTAATGAAATATTTTGAATAAGATTTTTTTTGTTTATTATTATTATTTTGTTTTTTCTTTTTGTAAATAGAAGATATAGTGGTGTTATTCAACAATTATATTTTGGTAAATATCAATGTCGTTTATGTGGACTTCGTTTTACAGCTAAACAAAAACATTTATATACTCATCATCTTGATTGGCATTATTGGGAAAATCGACAAGCAACAACACCAACTGCATTATTAGAACGTTGTAGAGAGTGGTATCCATCTTTACAAGAATGGACAATTCATGAAGAAAATCTTGATGAACGAATACGAAAGAGTCAAATGATGTTAACACAAAATCGTCAAAATAAAGAAATAGACACAAAATCATCATTATCATCATCAGATGCTACTTCTTGTTCAGCAAAAGGCAATGGTGATATCGATGATGATGTAAGTTGAAAAGAAAGAATAATAAAAGATGAACCGAACATTGTTAGACAAAATATTTGAATATTTTTTGCGTATTATCTTCTCCCTGAGAATTGAATTTTTTAGTATTTATATACATAATAATAACTAAGTTTAGTATGGCCAATATTTTGCTTTCGCCGTCATAGCGATGTGTCCGTTCCGAGTTAGAAAAGTCTTGAAAAACAACTAATAGGAAACAATAATGTATTGAAAACATATTTTGGGGTCACTTCAGTGCTCTTTTATAGTATAATCAGGAAAAAAACCGTTCTCATGGTTATAGAACCTAATTGATGTAATGCATATTCGCACGGATCACACATTCTTTTAGAAATTCAAAAACATTTTTATCATAAAACAGCACATTCATAATTGAAAAAACATATCTTCAGATATATACACGTCTCGAAAAGATTCACAGGCATTTTTCAAAACATGCAAAAAAAAAATGTGTACTCAAATGCTGTTTTTCTATGAAATGTTTCTTTGCAGACAAACCGTATTCATTCAAGTTAGCTTGGGACTAATGAGTATGCTAGTGATATATTTCACTGTGAACGAATTCCTTCTATACTATTTTAACTAAATGTTGCCAATGATAGATCTTATTCTTTAGAAAAAAAAGAGGCCTATTAGACGTTGTACCTAGATGTTAAGGTATATTAACTGTATTGTTCGATGAATATTCTTCTTACCAACGATTATATCCGTTTTTCTTTTTCATTCTATGCATGCGAGATAACTGAAATAAGTGACGGAAAAACGGAGAGTTGTGGTGAATCCACTAGAAAATGACAGAGTTGTGACGGAAGATTATTTTGTGTTGAAAAGGCGAAAATCGCAAAAAAAAAATAAACATTTTTCTTGTGATAGACTTTGTAAAAGTCTTTGCTGTACCTCAACAGTTCGCCAAAAATTTACTGCTTTATAGAATATTATTTTCTATCTCTTTCAATATATATGCGATAAAATCTTGTGTTATATCTGGAACAAAGATCCGCATAACTGTTATTTATTTATTTTTTCATGAACGTATAAACAATGCATCGTTTACTTGTTGTGAATTTAATCGAGTGTGTCTGGAGCTGACCATCGAACCATCAGCACACTAAATTGGCCTTCGACATTAGCTGTAGCTACTGGAATTGAATAAAATGATCGAGCATGTTTTGATAAGGCAAGATGAATGAATGATCAAAGTTTACACTGTCTCGTATTCGCCTCGCTGTCGAAAATCTTGCGTCGCCCCGTGGTGAGACGGTATAACTCAGCAGTTTGCAGATTTTTGGTCAAGAACAAGTTCCATTTGAGGTTTTTCTTTCCCCAAAAAATTTGAGCCCTTTTAAGATTCACTTATAGCTCAATAACAAAAATCACAGAAACAACTCGAAACATATATTCTGAAAGAGTACAAAATTCGGATTCAAATACATTATTTCTCATTCTTTTTCAATGCATTTAAATATACGAAGAATCAGTCAAATATTTTGTCTAGAAACGTTCGATTCATCCGTTAAATGATATGTTTTCTTTTTGTGTATTTTTATTTAATAAGAAATTTAAATTTTCTAGCGTTGTTATGTATGTCATGATCCATTTGAAAATTTTTTTGATGATAATCGTGAAGAATGGCGTTTAAAAGATGCTATGCGAGCCGATGGAAAAACTTATCATCCAATCTGTTATCAAGATGCTCAAAATCAGGTAATAAAAGAATATTAATTTGAAAATTTATTGTTTTTTTTTTTTTCTCTAAATAGGAAACACATGAAAAACTATCAATATCATCTAATAATGATCATACGACATTACATGAAACTATTGCAGATGAAACAAGTAATAATTCAACTGATTCACAAATGTTTGATAATGCAATGGCTACTGTTAATATTAAATCAGAAAATGAAGATCGAGCTGATAAAGATTTATTATCATCATCATTATCATCTGACGACGAAGATTCAACGAAACCAAATTATCTTTCATCAATGTCATTTGTTAATCTTGTCGAAACAATATTCGTTAGAAAAGAAGATCTTAAACCAATAGAAAATATTGAACCTGTTACAATAGATGTTAAAGAAGAATCATTAGATACAACAACAATAGCTGAAGAAATTCCATTTCTATCAATAAAACCTGAAAATGAATGTGAATTTTTAATTAATAAAAATTCCGATGGAATTGGAACGATTTCAGATTAATATTTTCTTCATTTCTCATTCGGATTTCTACGAGTTTATTTTCGCCTCTAATGTATGTGTGTTTCTTCATGTGCTCTTATTTTTAAAATTGTGCGTGGTATTTGTACGTACATAAGACTCAAAAATAAAGAATATATATGTATACAAAACAGAAAAATGTCGGAATCATATATTACAAGTTTTGTTAATCGGATTTTTTTTTTAAGGTTTTCAATCGATCTTTTTGAAAAGGTAATGTACTCTATGTGGTGAATATAGTGAATTTTCAATTATCAGATGTGCTTCCCAACCGACAATGGAAGATCTACAAATCTACGCAAGCTTCAGATGTTTAGATTTAGTTATTCAGGAGTCATGGGTAGACATCGGCGTGACCAAAATGTCGTGACCAAAGAAAAAAAAAGTTATTCGATTATAGTTTCAATAGTAAATGTGAGAACCGAAATCTATTTAACTATTCTTGTTCAGAATTTTCCTCTCTTCAAAATGGTATATAAATGTCGAAGAATCTGATGATCCATAACAGAGAAAATCATATAACATTAGTCGTGACCAATTCTGGTCACGGTCAGTCACGACGTTTTCTGGTCACGGCTAATGTGATGCAAGTTTCTCTGTTATGGATCATCAGATTCTTCGACTTTTATACATAATTTTGAAGAGAAGAAAATTCTGAACAAGAATAGTTAAATAGGTTTCGGTTCTCACATTTATTATTAAAACTATAATCGAATAACTTTTTTTTTCTTTGGTCACGACATTTTGGTCACGCCGATGTCTAGTCACGGATATTCTACTCTAAATTCTCGGTTGATTTTTAAGTAATTGCTGTGACAGAAAGTCACTTTTTCTTTTTTTTTCTTATATTAAAAGGAACCCTTTTTCTAGCACTTTCTTTTTTTTTATAAATTTGATTTAAAATTCATCAGAAGACATTTTAAGAGAGTCGGTAATATGTGATTCGATGCGACTGTACCTCCTCTTTTCAATGGTGAAAATCGCAACGTTTTATCATGCTTCTGTCAAAAGATATTTACCCGACTTTTTTCTGAAATGAGCATTAGTATATGAAAAAAAAAAGTTGTAAAAGGATTCTGCTATAATAAACACTATGTAAAATTGTTATATGATATTCAAAAGAAAAGGTTACAGACAATAGAAAATGTCGAGTAATATATATGCTAAATATCTTTTTCTTTTGTATTTCTATATAAAACAATTGAATGATGGCGAAGAGTATCAACTAAGAAGATTTGTCTTGTTTATTACGGGATTATTTTTGTAAGTAACTAGAAAAAAGGATGTACAACAACGCTTCGCATGAGATGGGACGATTCCATCCCATGCAAAGCTTTCAAAAATATTCTATTCCATGTGACAAACGTCTTTTACAACAATTTTCTTTTGATAAAGACAACGCAATTGTTTCGAAATAGATATCGTTCACGCCGTAATATGAACTTAGTTATAATAAAATTGTGAAATACAAAATGAAATGATGTAAAATTTAGTAATCGTGGGAGGATCGAAAGTTTAGAGACAGAATGTGCCTTCATATTTTGACTGCTCCAAAGATCCAGCGAAAATTTCAAAACCTTCGATTAGAATCAGAATTTTATGATCTTTCCAAATCTAGATTCAGAATTTTTATGGAACCCATAGGTTAGGATTTGTGAGCTAATCTTTGAGAGATCTGAAAATAAAGTTTAGCGGGAGAAAGTTACACTAACAGATTTGAAGACGAAGAATACAACCGTATCTTGTTTGAAATTAGTTTCATGATAATTTTTAGCGATTTTTTTTTTGATACTTTAGTATTTCTGTCGTGAAGACGCTCATTTGACTTAGTCCTACTTCCTTTTGTTTGACTACATCAAGTTTTGAAGGTTTTTTGGATCAGCACTTAAACAGTAGATATCTTCTATAGCATACATTTTATTAGCAATTGTTTTGGACAGCATGAAGAGCAACACTGTGCTAAGAACCAAAGATCTTACAGTAATTCTCCAGAAATGAACGAGTTCATTTTGTAACTGTGGTAATCAAGGAATTGCAAAAGTGTCACTGTGACTCTTGCCAAAGCTCTCGTTATTGATAGATGCCCTACGAAAAACTAATGATCAGGATATTATTCTGTAGAGAAACGTTTACTCTTCTGTTTAATGTTTTTGAAATAAATTTTAATTCTATTCTAGATGGCTTTTGCACACTAAAATCCGTTCAAAATTTATTTTCAAACCTTTCAAATACTAACTCATAACTGCTAACCTATGAGTTACACAAAAATTTTGAACTTAGATTCGGAAAGAGTACATAATTCTGATACTAACTCAAGATTTTAAAATTTCTGCTTGTACTCTTAATCAGTTGAAAAATGAATGAACATCATGTCTCAAAACTTTCGATCCACCGATTATTAATGAAAATAATGTGTTCAGAAAATTTTTTTAAATATATGACGAGTGTGAAGTCTCTCATAGAATGGGACGGAAAATTTTCCATTTCATTCCATCCCTTAGTGGGACGAAATATTTGGGAATAATCCTATTCCACATGGAACAAAATTTCTCTATAAATTCGATATCAAATCAGAGTATTATGAAGAAAAACTCAATTAAAAAAGATATTTATCATCAACATATGACAACATTAATAAATAATGTACATAGTCTTATCATTCATATGCATCGAAATATAACTAATTTTTATGCAGAAATCTTAACTTTTATTCATTTCAAAAAAGAAAAGGAATCCAGGCGTTTCTTTTTTTATAAATAGATCTGACAATACGAAGAGTTATCTATAAATGATTTCATTTCTTTGCAAATATATATATTGCGAATATCTACATACTGTTGAAAAACATTTTTCAGTTCTATTAGAATCAACAGAGTGGATTCTTGTTTCAAAATGAACATTAGAACAAATTAATTGATCTATATTACAACTATATGCAACGATATTGAAAAATATGTACAAGATAGATTGTTCAATCTAGCAAGTTAGTCATCTCTGTTTTCTATCATCATCTATCGTCATTAATCACGATTGGTAGACATTCTTTAGTTAATGGAGGTTCGCTTTTAATTATATATCAGTTGAACTTGTATACAAGGTTCTTTTTTTCTTTTCTGTTAGAATCGCATCCACCTTTGTTTTATCTTCAAAAGCTTTGTTTTTCATTTTTTTTTTGTCTTAGAATAAATTCTTTGTTAGTCTATGTAGTTCTTTTTTCTCAGGTAAATATTCTTTATTATTTAAATTTAATATGTTGAATCGTTTCAAAAAAAAAGAAAAGAAAAGAATAGATTTTTATTAAACTAGAAAAAAAAAATTGTACGACTTGTAAATTAACCTTTAAAACATATTATTGAAATAGACTTAATATTACTAAATGGTGTTCAGATAAATTGATTTTTTCTTTTATATTTATCTATGAAATTTTTGAAAATATGTAAGAAAGAAATATACATAGATTCGATTTTTTTTTGTATTGTGAAAGGTAATTATATGATTAAGTATTCATTGTGTCATATACAATTATCTTTTGAAATATTGAATGTTCTTAAAAAGGAATTATCTACTGCGATCATATAAAAACTAGGAAGTTTTTTCAATAAAATACTACAGAAAAAAAAACTTAATCGAAATTTCCATTAATCTCTATTTCTGTATGTTAACAATGTATTTATTTTAATAATATTATTGTTCGTATATTTGAGAATATTATTGAGGAAATTTTCTTCATTAAAATGAATGTTGTTTGATTAACCAAAAAAAAAAAAAAAACAAAGCAATAAAATATATTATTATAAACCATAAAATTGGTAATAATTCTATTGATTTATTTATCTGAATAGGATATTTTTCTTTATTAGTCTACATTTACTTGACTGCACATTTTAACTTAATTATAGTCTGTCAGTAGAAATATTTACATATGAATATTTATGTATTCATTTATCGATCCACATCTTAATCAGTATAAAATAAAGGAACTGGCATTCTTCATCATTTTTTCTTGTTGGCTGCTTATCTGCCATCAACATTTTTTTCAATCTTTGTATGTATATTTATTATTAATGCATAAATAGAACAAGAACTATTTTAATATTTGTAGATTCATCAAAATATTCAAAGGAAAAGATTTTCTAATTAATTATCCATGAAAAAAGTTTTCTAACGTTTAACTTCCTTTCTTTGTTTGTTTTTTTTTACCATCATCTATATAAAAGAAATTAAACTTATAAGTGAAAACAGAAATTTTTATTCAGTATTCATGTAATCATAATGATAATCAAGTTACATGAGGGATTCTTCATTATATCTCATGCATAAGCAATTTTTTTTTTTTATTAAGAATAGTATAGTTCTAATGACGCCTTTTTTTTTATAATAGCTTATATTTCGATGAAGCGCTAGAATCAGAGAGAAGAATAACAACTGACGCACTTGAGTCATTTAGAAAAAAAAAACCAGACATAATTGTCGTCGTTGCCCACACTTGTAGTTATTTTTACTCCTAATGTGACATTCTTTATTTCTTTTTTTTTTCTATGTATATAATTGTTTTTAAGCACGATTATTTACCTTGAGTCTGAATAACATGATTGTGATGCAACAGTGTTGTCATGTATACAGTTGACATTGCATCATCTTATATAGAAACAAAGTATTCTCGAGTATATAACATGTAGAATTGTCTATTGAATTATTATATATTCTAGAACTACATTTCATCATGACAAAAACTAAAGACGTATATACAGTTAATGAAAGTGGTGAACTGAAAGGTATGAAAAATAAAATAAAATGTTCATTTGAAAAAAAAAAAAAATTTAATCGATTTTTTTTTTCTTTGTTTTTTTTTTAAATATTAGCTCCACTAGTATGTTCACATCGTCTTCTTCTTGCTTTTTTGGCATTTCTTGGATTTTTTCTCTGCTATGCTCAACGGAATGGACTTTCGTATGATTTATTAATTATAATGATAAATGAATATTTTCTTTTTTTTTTTAATTCTTCTATTATAGCGTTGGCATTGTTTGTATGGTTAATCCAGATGCTGATAATATGACTTTATTCGATAGTAGTGATACTCCTATAATTGAACGTGATATTCCAGCAGCATGTCATAAACATACAGTACAAAAGAGTCGATCTGTATGAATGAATTGTTTTTTTTTTCTTAATTATAATTATTATATATACAATAGGAAAGTCAAGTTCTCTTTTGGCCTAAATCAACACGTGGTTTTATTCTTGGTTCATTCTATTGGGGTTATGCATTAACACAAATAGTATCATCTGTTGCTGTTAATATATTTGGACCAAAACAGTTTCTTGCTATGATTATATGCGTTTCATCAATAGCTACACTACTTTTACCAATTGTCTCAAAATTTGGTTCAGTTTTTGTTATTTTATTACGAGTTGTGGCTGGTGCAGCTCAAGTATGTATTAATGCATTTTACTTTTTTTTAAAAATGATATGTGTAACAACTGTACACATTAAGATAATGATCTCGAAGACATGATTATCACAGTTTTAAATTGCAAAAGATAGTTAAAACATATGAATTATTAGAAAGAACCAATCGAATTGTTCGCATATAGTTCTTATTATTGGTACATATAAATTACTATTGTGCGTGATTCATTGAAGAGAAGTCTGTGATACTTTTTCACTTTGAATGCATAACAATACCAAGAACATGGTGACCTAATTCGTGATGTGATCAAATATGTCTTTTTTTTTCCAGCGAAAACAGATTAAAAAAAAAGCCGTTTGTATAATCCTCGCAGGATTAAAATGCGTAGCACAATGGAACTATTAGTATTGTAAAAAGAAGTACGATTAATCAGTATATTATTTCAGTTTATGAATTCCTATCCATTGTTGTTACTGCATGTCAATAATGAAAGATATTGATTGCAATATATTAACGTGAGTGCGAAAGAAAAATAAACGACAACTATCATACTAATCCCACAATGAACATTGATCTCGCGGTTATGTTTGTCACGTCTCTGAGTGAGCCATTGCTAAGGTATCGGTTTCACAAAAATGACGCATCATCAAATCTAGACCCGTCATTAGATCAAATGATTTAAACTATGTTCAATTGAAAGTAAACGATATAGGCTAAATTTAATGCCTGAGAACTCTCACCATACAACTTTTATAGTACTTTTGATACTGATTTTCGTCTAAATGGAAGATGTCACATAGATTTTACGAGTGTTATGTTTCAATAAAATAGGTTTTTTTTCTAAAATATCAGAATCATTTTTTGTATTTATTAAAAGGGTGGTCTTTGGCCAACAATATTTCGTTTTTGGGCAACATGGGCACCAGCATCAGAACGAACAACTCTTTTATCATTTCAAAGTTCTGGTAAACTTCTTTTGAATGAAAATAATTTGATTATATTCGAAAAAAAAACTTTCTGTTTTTTTTGTAAGGACCATCAATGGGTACTATTGTTTCATTAATACTTGGTGGTCTTTTTTGTGGATTTACATTCAATGATTCAATACCATTTATATTTCGATTTGGTTGGGCATACTTTTTTTATCTTCTTGGTAAATCAATTTGTACTATTATTCTAAAATTTATTATATTCATAATAATAATAATTTAGGTGGTCTTGGTATCATATGGTCAATGGTTTGGCTTTTTTTTGCAAGTGATACACCTACTACAAATAGACATATGTCTGAAAATGAAAAAGAATATATTCAAGCATGTAAAGCTGTAGAAAAAATTCAAGATGCACGAACAGTAAGAGAAAAAAAAACAAGCACATCAATTATATATGTATTAATTATATATATTCATATTAGAAAACACCATGGGTACCAATGTTACTATCACAAGGCTTTTGGTGTATTCTTATATCGATGGTTTCATGTGATTTTGGTCTTTATGGTTTGTTTCTATATTCTATATAATAATAATAGGATTTTATTTTTTGAAATTATTCATAGCTATATGGACAGTTGTACCTGAATATATGAATGAAGTCTTATTATTTAGTATTGAAGAAAATGGTTTTCTTTCAGCATTACCACATATGGGTAGTTTTATTGTTGTTATGTTATCAGGTGGTTTAGCAGATTTTATAATAAGAAAAAAAATCTTAAAACGTGTTAATACAAGAAAATTATTTCATGGTATTGGAACATTAGCACCAGCAATATGTCTTTTATTAATATCATTTCTTAATTGTGAACGTCGTTATTTAGCAGTTTTACTATTAGTTATTGGTGTAGCATTAAAGTATAAATTTTAAAATTATTGTTTCTTTTTTTTCAAATTTTTTTTTTATTTTTCTTTAGTGGTTTTATGATGTCAGGAGGTTATGTTGTTAATGTTGGAGACTTTAGTGGTGTTCATTCAGGTGTTGTTTTTGGTATTTGTAATACGATCTGTAAGAAAATATTTGATAATTTAATAGACTATTTATGTTTCTTTTTTTGTTTGTTAGCAAGTATTGGTGGATTTTGTGCACCATATATAACAAGCCTTATTACACGACATGTTTGTATTAGAGAAAGAAACAAAAAAAATGAATTCTATTAATTTTGATGTTTTTATTTTATTTTGTTATTTAGAAAACAGCAGCACAATGGAAACTTGCATTTATGCTCTATGCTGTAGCATTTCTTATATCAGCTATTGCATTTTCATGTTTAGCTCGTGGTGAAACTGAACCATGGGCACGAGATGATGTTCATGATGAAAAAATTAATTATGATGTTGATGCTAATAAAGAATTATTGGAAATTAAGACAGCTGGTGTTGTACCACAGAATACAATAGCTTGAATTATTGAACAGATCAGAAATTTTTTATCATTAATGATTGAAATTTTTGTTCTACGCATGTGGTCAGATAAAATGCTCATTTTTCGTTTTCTTTTTTTTTCTTGTCATTCGTATTTTGATCTTATTCAATGTTATTCGTATGCTTCTGATAAATCTCATACTATTCATTTTTTTCACAATATGGTACATCTAGACAAAAAAATAAAATATAATCGAGCATTTTATCTAAGAAAAAGATTCTTTCAATTTTGCAAAGAAAATTAGATAATAATCTTAAGATTCATATTGATCTGATGAGAGTTGGTCAAATATAAATGAATTAGAAGATTTTTTTTTGATAGGTGAAAAGATTATGACAATGAGGAAAATTGTTGTCAATCAATTGATATGATCTTGAAGGCTCGTCTTTCAATGAACTCAATAATTTAATCAATTTTTATCGCTCGATCTTGAAGTCAGACATAGACAACTGTGGCTATTCATTATCACTTAAATATACCGCTTCAATAGTCATTTTTGATATTTTGAAAAGGGAACACATTTCCGAGTTTAAGAAACTTTTGTTCTATTACTGAAATGCTGTTTCCAAAAGAGAAAAAAACTGTTCAGAGTTTCAGAAATTAAACTATTGGAACAAATCAGCTCTTATTAGAGGAATCGTTTGAACAGATCTTGTGGTATGGTCTGAGCTGTTCGAACGGTTCTTTCGCACAATGGGCAAATAACGTAGACATTTAGGTGAAAATTAAAAGTGATGTTTTTTTGCAATTTGAATAATACCAAATATACTTTGGTCAATGACTGACTTTTTTATTTAAAATAAGATTATTCTAGCTCTTTAAAGGTTTGAGAAAATCCTAGATCTAAAAGATAGCCCAGTTTCGGTCACATGAGAGGAAAGTATCTTTTTTGCAAAGAAAGTAAAAAAAAGATCTACGGAATAAATCATAGAGCTCTTGCTCTATTGTTCTATATGAAAAACTTTGTTTTAATAGTTTTTCTGTTGCAGAACGTATACATGCTTTCTCAACTAAAGCTTTCCCAAAAAGATGTGTTCAGTGTAGTCGGTGCGCACACTTTAGTACAATTTCAAACTCGATGAAACTTTCATCGGATATTTTTCTCTGTCGGACACGTCTACTCAGTTAGCAAAAAGACTTCTGGATTGGGCTACAGGTTTTCTAAAAAAATCTTGGTTTTCAAAAGGTTTTCTACCTTCTTTTGTCTCTGAGGTACTTTAATAGGATATATTTGAAATTAACACAGAAAACTACATCGAACGAAGTAACATTTGTTAATTTTTAAAATAAAAATTTTTCTAACAAAAGTTTTGCGTAAAGGTTCCCTCGTATATCTTTCATTGAAAATGTTCTTTTACAAATTTCACTTTTGTTGAGTATTGGGAAAAAATGTATATGAAAAAAAATACAGTTATGATAGAAAATAAGTTATGTACATATGTTCGTTAGAAATTGTCTCTTATGGTGCGCTCATTTAATCTGAACTTCGAACTGAGTGTTGGTTGATACTTAGGTTTTATCATTCAGTTTTTCTCAATTACACTTGACAGGTTACCAAATCAACAGAAGTTTAATCGGCATTGATAAAAAAAAACTATCAACTCTAACTCCACAACAAAACTGACTAAGTCATTATAACTCCATCTATCGATTACTAAGATCTACTTCAATTCGACTCTAACTATTCATGTGAAGTACTACTCCAACTTCCTTGCCAAGAGTTTGATTAGTACAGCACTTTCACGGCTCAAATATGTATTACAATCATTTAAATTTCAAAGAAGATTTTGGAATACTCTAGAATTGTCTAAGCCTTGTTATTAGCACTTTTGCCCTCTTTGGCCATTGAAGTGGCTATTTGTACAACGATTGCAGAAAACGAAGAAAGCATGGAATTTGAAAACGATAAGAACATTTTTTTGTGGTGAACTTCATGGGCTACCGATTGGTAGAAAGAATTTTTTTTTTCATCGCTCCACTTTTGAATATCGGATCTCCAAAATCGATACTTTTGAAAAAATGAAAAAATTCGGATTTTTCGAAATAAAATGTTTTGTTCCTACAATCAACAGATAACTCGACGAATTATACATACTAAGATATAAAACTGACCATGAAGCCATTATAGGGCAACTAAAAAGTCATCAAAAACAAAGTTAATGTATGTATTATAAACATCAACTCAATGAGAAGTTAAAATAGTATTTCTTATGAATTAAATGTCTCCAGAGATTATAAAATGGCTCAAAGCAAAGTAAATGCTTATTTAACAAGATATGTCAAAAACACATGTAGTCTTTTGACATTAATTTTTATTGGTTCACTCCTTCCTCCTTTTCGTTACTTCAATAACATGGGATAAATATTGTTTTTGCCTAATCAATAATGTGGTCAAAGAAAACAAAACCAAGGCTTAGTATGTCGTTCAATTCTCTTTCTCCATCACACACCATCACCAGACCAATCAAACGGTCCTATACAAAGAGGTGGATACTTAGTGAATTAGACCATATAATTGGCATATGATGCAAGCTAATACTCTATTTATAAAGTTTTTTTGACGTGGCTATTCTGGAACAGCTTGTGGGAATTAGAAGGTTAAGGACATTCGAAGCCTTTTTCCCATTGCTGAATAATTATGACATATCATTCTGTCGCTCATTGTCCTAAGCTATTATGGAAATGAATTAAATGATCTTTGACCCGGTAACAAGTACTTCGAAGAGAGTCCTTTTAACCGCAATTCAAACTTACACTCATTATTTTTCTTCGAAAAAACACGATATAAGTTTCACAAAAAGTGCCAACATTGAAATGTTACTTCCTATTGGAAATTTATCAAAAGATTTTTCGTATCATTTTATACAAAATAGTATTTTCTTCTTTCAATTTCAAAAAATAACACTGTCTAAATTGAAAGATAGTGTCTCCCCAAAAATTAAATAGCATATATTTATAGCGTAAAGCGTATTTTTGTATAAAATGACATAATAAATCTTTTGGTATAAAGTTCAAATATGACAAATATAAATGAATCAAAATACTGAGATAGGGCATCTTTTTGAAAAAGATCAATCATTTCAATACTTGCTTCTTTAATAAATCTGATTAATAGACTTGAGAATCTGTAGTTCGTCGAAAAAAAAAAAGAAGAAACAACTGTATATTGAATATGATGCTGCTCTTTGAAAAAGAAAAGAAAAAACAAAAACAGACAACAGCAATAAACAACAACAAACGCACGAAAGAAAAAAATTCAGAAAACTTAATACATGAATATTTGTATTATATAAAGATTTATATACAAAAAAAAAAAAAGTCATTGATCTTTATTTCATTTTGTCAAGACTGAGTATCCTAATCGGACAATAATATCTGCACATGATTAGAAAAGAAAAAAACAAACAAACAAACAAATAAACAAAGTCATTCCTGAGTAATAAATTATTTAAAACGTGGAGCTGATCTATCTCTATTAATCACCGTTTTACGTAATTTAAGACCACGTTGAATTTCTGCAAGTAATGATGAATGAATTGTTGTTGTTGATGATGATGATGATGATATTGTTGTTGGTATTGAAGATTGTTTTGAATTATCATTAAGAAGAAATTCAGGTGGTGGTGGTGGAAAATCATCATCAGTAGTATTTGATTGTGAAATAATAGCTGTTGTTGTTGATGATATTGATTTTGTTACTGTTGTCGGTTTTTGTGGTTGAGAATTAATTAGATCAACTTGATTGGCTAATTCTTCAGCTCGTTTTAAACGAGCTTTAAGACGTGATTGTAATTCCATATAACCATTATTTAATTGTTGTTGTTGTTGTTGTTGTTGTTGATAACAATTTGTATTCATTGATGGTGTACGACGTATAGGTGGTGGTGGTGGTTTTTCATTTTGATTTAAAGCTATTGACATACCACGACGAAGTGTTTCAGTTTTTTGTTGTTGTTGATTATTAGATGAATGAATACCTTAAGTTATTATTTATAAATAAAAGTATGTTTAAAGACACAAAAAAACAAAAACAAACAAACAAAATTACATACTTTTTGTTAAATATTCATACACTAAAAATTTTAAGAAAAATTTATTAATAGAAAAAAAAAACAAATCTTTTCAAGATAATGAACTAACTTTCATCAAGTGTTTCATCAGCTGATTCAAATGATGGTCTACCATAATAAGTTCCATATTGTGATGAAGAACCAATACCATTTTGACGTTGTCGTTCACGCCATACTATTGTTCGTGTATCAGGTGCCTGAAAAAAAAATCGACTTCAAATTTATACAAATATAAAATTGAAGAATTAGTTCTTACGGCTGCTTCAGATGGTAATGTAGAATTTCGTAAACGTTGATTGATATCTTCTAAATAAAAATAAAATTATTTTTATTTTACTGAATACAATATGGAAAATGCTATTTATAAAAACTTCTCATGACAATTATTATCATTGAAAGTTCAACATAGATAATCCATGAATTTTATTATATCTATCATGCAATCAAGAAAGTCTCGACTACTATTGAAATACTTTTATTCTGATTCAGATTTCCTGCCTTTCGGAATGCGATGCTGCCTAGTAAGAAATTCAATAGCTCGATATCTATGACTAGCTACAGCTTTGAGCAGAAGACCGATCTGACGCAAAGTTCTTAAGCACTCCATACACACTAACTTAACCACAAGAGCTAGTGTAGGTCACAACTTAATCAGCATGCTATCGAACGGATGATCCGAGACAAACAGTCATTAGTGATTTGTCCACGGCTATTTCATGGCTCATAATACCGTCAAAAAATTTTAATACAACATAAAATGAACTTGATCAATCATTAACATCTTTCATTAATATAAAAATTGATAATTTAAACAATAAAATTTAATAAATGAGAGTTTATTCTACCTGGACTAAGTCGATTTGTCATCGTACCATAATAATCTTGTGGTACAGTTGGTGGTTGAGTAGGTTTAATACGTCCATTAGAAATATTACTTAATGTAGATTGATAATGTTGTTCACGCATAGGTGAATATCTTTCTAAACTAAGATCACGCATACGACAACGACGAGATGGTACTGAATGTTGACGAGATAATGCACCATAAAGACCATCTTCAGAAATCTATATTATATCAATATATTTTTTTGTGTTTGTTTTTTTTTTTTTCTTATTCTAAAATTCAATTAAAAATACAAACTGTTGTAGTTCGACGATTTGTTTCTTCATAGATTTGCCAATTTGGTTTTTCAAATAAACTAGGCGATGGTGGATCAAATGTATGTGCTGTTATAGCTGGTCGACAATTTTTTACTGGTTCAGGTGCACCGGTTACTGTTGCCGGATGTTTACAATTTGATGGAATTTCAGGTCGTTTAGCCCAAGCATTTAATGTTGAACAAACAACTAATAATGGACTAGAACTTCCATCAACTTCACGCTAAATAAAAAAAAAACAAAAACTTGTTTTTTTCTTGTATTTTTGTCAAAATTAATGTTTACTTCTGCTTCTGCAAGTGGTGATGGTGGACGAGCAAAAAACTGTTCTTGTGATGTAAAACCTGAATCTTGAGATGATACACTTGATAAACGACTTACAGCTACATTTGACTAAAAAAAAAAGAAAAAAGAAAATTTTTTCAAAACAAAACATTTTGTTTACAGGTATTGATGATGATCGATTATTATTATTATTATTAATATTATTATTATTATTATTTGATTGACAAAATTGATGTTGAATTGGTATAGGTATTTGTGATTGTTGTTGTATTTGAGTTTGTTTATGACTTGGACTATGTGAATTATTTGTTGAACTTGATGATGAACTACTAATACTATTTATTGAACAAACACTTGATTTACGTGAACTTAATGAACCTGGTGATGATGGTGGAGTCTAAAATCATATTCATAATTAAAAAAAAAAACTCAAAAAAAAAAAAAAAAAAACTTCTTCTTTTACTTTAAATGCAACAATTGTACTGTAATCAATTCCTTTAATATCTTTAATAACTTGTTCACTAGCTGTTGGTAAACAATGTGGATCAGTTGTATGTTTAGTTAAACATTGAACAAGATCTTCAATATGACTCATTTCTGATGCAAGTGAAATTTCAAGTTCCTATTGAAATAAACAGAAAAAAAAAATTAAATATATGTATATTATTAATAATCTATGTCGTATGTTTATTTGCATTATCGCAATACTACTCATAAGAATCGATAAGAGTACTTATGACTTTCAATTCTAACTGTAAACGATTGTAGAGAGTATTGTCTATTCATATTACATTGTATTAGAAAATAATTTCAGAATATATTTTATTAGTTTTAACAGATATTTAAAAATATTCATTTATTATAATATAATACTTTCAAAACTGAGCACTTTATAAACGATCAATATACTAATGATTGTTATCACATTAGAATTCATTCATAATTTTATAGAACGGAAATCAGAGCAAAAAAAAGAAATCCGCAAGGAAATTGCTTCAATTCCTCAAAGAATCCTTTAAGTTCTTTTGTTATATCCGGTACTCGAAAATACTAATTGAATGGTTTTTTTTTTCTTTTTTTTTTTGAAAAGTTTTATTTACCATAACAGGTTTTAATAATGTAAATAATGTACAAAAACGACTTCGTTCTTCAATCATTGCTGAACGTAATGCTTGTTTTTCACGTTCTTCTAACATTCCATAATAATTTGATACTTCTTGTATAGCTGAATTAAGTTTATTATGTAATATATCATGTTTTGGTACTAGAAAATAAATATTTTAGAATAATAGAAAGAAAAAAAAAATTATTAATCATACATTTTCGACATTTTTTTTGTAATTTTACTGTTTCAGTTGCTTTTTTACGCAGTTCATTACGTAATTTTTTGTAATCTTATTATATTAATAAAATAAATTATATAAATAAAAATTTAATCAATATATATATATATATATAAATACCTTTGAGACCTTTTGCATGATCTTTATCTAATGTATTTGCTGATTTTTTCCATTCTTCAATACGTTCATTTAATGGTTGAATAAATGTTTCAACTAATGAACTTGTAAATGATTTTAATTTTTGTTCAATTGATTTATGACGTAAAATTAAACGTGTTAATGCTGTACCAATTTCTCTAGTTGCACCTTTTGTATTTGTTGCTAAATCAGCAATACGTTGAAAAGCATCAAGAAAAAGACTAAATGTAATAATCGTTGATCTAAACAAAAAAAAAGAAAAGACAATCAACAGCTATTTTTGATGTTTTTTGATGAATGAGCACATATGTGTGAAACTAATAGTAATGATTGATCAAGTCACTTTCATCATATCATAGATTGTAAATAATAGGAAAGAAAAAAAATAAACTGACATTTGTTAAAACTATGAAATATACATTAGAATATGTATAGTCGAACTAGTTGTATATATATATATATATATTAATAATGAAAAGAATAAGAAATTAGTATGTAAATATCAAAATGACTATTTTCACATGCTCATGTTCGTCTACCTAATGTGTCAACTAAATTGAACAGCATACATATAATCCAGTGATCGAATGTTTTATTATTATTTTTTCATTTATATTGATGAATGCTTGTTTAGTTGCCTAGTATTTTTTTTTATCAAATAGCACGAGCATCAGTTCAAGTGCTAATTAATTTAAGAGAAAATATTGTGACAGCTGAAAATGACTGTTCTCTCTCATTCTATCATGAACTCCTTCTTTTACTCAAAAGAAGCTGTTCATCACATATTACTCCGTTTGCGTGTGTGTGTATCATTCAATTATCGATCGCACTCATCAATGAAGAAATATATATATATAAGACAGAACATCGTCTATAATAGACAAAAAAAAAAAAAAAAGAGAGAGAGAGAATCAACTCTTCGATTATTGCAATGGTATTTCTCTCAAAACGCTTTTCCTGTTGATTTGATCAGGCGAACACAATGAATATATCGTGCATAGACATATTTACTTTTACTAAATAGTATTACTTGAGCGCAATATTCAAGGTTGATGAAACATAATTATAATAAAAAGAACTTACTTTAATTGAATATGCATTTTGTTTGCTTTCGATGCTAAATCTTCCCATAATGATGAACTGTTCTAGAAAAATAAAAGTAACAAGATAAAAAAAAAATGTTAACTTTCTTTCTTTCTTTCTTTTATCATTATAATGTGTGAAAAAAAGTCAGATTGTTATATAGAAGTAATATGATCGGTCGTATTCTTTTTACGTTATGTTACTAATAATCACTTTAGATGTTTGCATTAGAGCTTGAAAATCGTTTTAACTTAAGATACAATACTCTATC
Organism: Rotaria sordida; assembly: GCA_905250125.1. Taxonomy (NCBI): domain Eukaryota; kingdom Metazoa; phylum Rotifera; class Eurotatoria; order Philodinida; family Philodinidae; genus Rotaria; species Rotaria sordida. The sequence goes on along the minus strand of CAJNOL010000187.1, from coordinate 89,885 downwards.
ATATATATGTATATATATAATGATGACGATGAAAATCCTTGGCATTTGAAGGTTTCAATACTTATATGTGTTCTATCAAACAGATGTTATATACTTTCGAGGTATTATTTTTTTCTTTTTCTTCTTATCTATCGAATATAAGTTAGAAATTATGATTTATTAGTACTAACCTTCATTTCATTGACAATTCCTTGAAATAATGTACCAAGTACGGCACATTCTTTTTCAGCATTTTCAATAACATTCATTTTTTTTTTTTAATGTGGAAAATAAATTGAAAATTTGTAATTAATCACAGATCATTATATGAACTATGTCTGTGTTGTATGCGTATATAGTAAATTGTTCACGATAATAAAATATATTATTTAATTGATAATTATTGTAGCCTTATGGATCAGATATAATATTGTTGTGACATATTTATTTTATTTTAATAGATATAATTGAAAATATTTGTTTATAGTATGCGTAACGAAAAGCGACGATGTCATAATCAATTGAAGACAAACGAGTGTTGTTATTAGGTTTTTGTTGTTGTTCAATTTTTCACTTAGAGGACTATTTGAATATAAACCGCAGCTCGTTCGTATTATTTGTTGTCGAAGGAGAAGCAATAGATGGAGGGGTGATGTTCTCTATGCACACACGTCGGTCGATGTCTCTCTCTCTCGTTCTACTTCTCTCTTCTCTAACCACAAACCATCCAACTTTTTTCCTCTCTTTTTAGTATATACTCTCGTTCATCTAGCACACACACACACACACACATACACGCATCTATGTCTCGTCGACAACGACGGTCGACGGCGAGATTTTCCTCCTTTGTTCTCTTCATACGTCAAGAGAAAAACGAGGGAGGAGAAGAAAGAAAAAAGAAGAGAAGAAGAAGAACGGTTGTTCATCAACGTTCTTCTCTTTCTCGATTGGTCAAATGCAGCATAAATTCTTTTTCCTGACCGACACTCAGCGTCCGATAAAGTTCCACTAGTGTTAAGCACAAGCAAACATCAATAAACATTGTATACGACAGGACACAATCTCATCTATACTATTGTTGCTGATGGGTACAAATCTATTAACGATGAGAACAGAAAAACAAACGTTGACAACAAAAGAAATGATTTTCGAGAGTAATTATTTCATAGTCACTAAGTTCATTAGAAATGCAATGTTTTTTTTTTTTTTTTTTGGTTGATGTATTTATTCTTTATTCAATCGTAAACGTGACTTTTTTTCTTGGTATTTTTTTTTCAAATTTAATATTTAGAAAGGAATAAATTGTTTTCTTTTTAAGAGAATAATTTAATTTATCTTAGTTTATTAGAGATTCGATCACAGATCTCTAATTGATCGAAAAATTACATGTCCATGTGTGCTTCAATGAACAATTGTTGTCTGCTACAATGACATTATTAGCCTTTAGGGGAACGTATGACGCTTATATATGCTCACGCGTCTCTCATACAGTCTTTATAATACAATGAAAGAAAATGGATCTATTATGCAACAATCATACAATATACATTGACCATAAGATAGTCTATATCTATGTAATAGACACAATGAAAAGAATATTTGATGTGTCTCTGTTGTCTATTCAGAAAGAAAAATCTGTTCAATTGTTGATATAGAATTTTCTATATCTTAATGAATAATATAATAACTAAGGAAGTTAATTTCAAATAGATATATTTATATTGTACTCATCAAAATACACAAAGAAAAGAAACATTATATTCTATTGAAAACGTGACTGAGAAAAAAAAAACCAAACTGTAGAAATACGACATCTGTATAATTATAATGATTCGTCTATTGTATTATCAATCAATAAAAATATAGTTCAAATTCCAATATCATATTTATTTTTGAACTATACCGATACAATAGATAGAGTTCAATTAATATATGTTTGTGTTTAGATAAAAAAAAAGAAAAAGAAACATTCTGATGGCTTTTCGTTATTCATTTCAACAAAGTAGATTCATTTTTTTTTGTTTTTCATTAAATCAAATATTAAGAAAAATTTTTATAATTAACACTATAGGTTTAATTCGTTTACGTCATAATAATGCACATTTTCTTCGTTCATTAGCAACAAATACGACAAAATCTTCTACAACACAGAATCAAGGACAAACAGGTTCTCAACAAACTAGTAGTACAAGTTCATCGAACAAAACAAGTAAATTATAGAGAAATAAAATTAATTAATAAAAATACATTTTTTTTGTTTTTAAGAATCTATTAAAGGCCTTGGCCGTGATGTAGTCTTTATTGATGGTGTTCGAACACCATTTTTACAAAGTTTCACATCCTATAAAGATTTAATGGGTTATCATTTAGCTCGACATGCTCTTCTGTAAGTTTAGGTTTTTTTTTTTTGTTGTTATCGAAAAAGAACAAAAGAATCCATGAAAATTTAATTTTATTGATCTAGTGGTCTTGTTAAACGAACAAATATTGATAAATCATTACCAGAATATTGCATTATGGGTACAGTTATTCAAGAAGTTAAAACATCAAATATTGCTCGAGAAGTATTGAAATATATTTTATAAGTTCTCAATTGACTTTGTTTATTTTATTTTTTTTTCGTCATAAATAGGCTTTACTTAGTGCTGGATTTCCGGATAAAATTCCTGCACATACAGTTACAATGGCTTGTATATCGTCAAATGCTGCTATTGCTTCAGGTATTTTATGAAATATGATAAATTTAACAAAATATTTAAAAAAATTTTTTGGTTTTACGAAAAAGTAACACCCTAAAAAAAAACTCGTGAAATAATTTTAAGAAAGAACTTTTTTAGAATGAAAGTAGTATTCTATTCGAAGACAAAACTCATGGATTTCAGTTTGTCAGAATAAGCGAATATTATATGACTGTTGATGATTACAACAATAGCCACTAAACCTCTCCAGAATTAAAGGTCACCCTATATTAATAGACCATACTCATTAAAAGGTCACCTATAAGAAGAATTTCACAAGGTGTAGTAGAAGGTCATTGCTCCAATGGTTGATGTATTCACAAGATACTGTGATCAAATCTTAGTACTACCAGCTATGGGAATGACCTTGAACGAGTCACTAACAGCTATTTGTCTCGAATCACACGTCCGATATTATGTTGACAACCGTTGTAACAAATGTCGGCTCTTCAAACAAGATTTTCATTCATATATTTGAATTTTATATAAAACGTATTTGTTCTATAATTTAGCGGCAAATAATATAGCTACTGGTCAAAATGATGCTGTAATTGCGGGTGGTGTTGATTTTATGTCTGATGTTCCTATACGTTATCCACGTTCAATGAGAAAATTATTATTAAATTTAAATCGAACTAAATCAACACCACAACGTTTGGGATTAATTACAAAAATGTTATCATTAAAAAATTTCGTACCTGAAGTAAAGAAATTATTTTTCTTTAATCGAGAATTTATAAATAAAAGAAAGAAAAAAAAACAAGAAATATTTTCTACATAGGCTCCAGCTATTGCTGAATTTTCTACTGGTGAAATTATGGGTCAATCAGCTGATCGTTTAGCTGCTGCATTTGATGTATCACGTCAAGAACAAGATGAATATGCTCAACGTTCACATAAATTGGCACAGGAAGCAACAGAAAAAGGATATCTTGATGATATTGTACCAATGCATATTCCAGGTAAAACATTTCAAAAAAAGAATAAATTAATTGAAATAAATTTCTTTTTTCAGGTGCAGCAGATGTTGTTAGTCGTGATAATGGTATTCGTATATCAACTTTAGAACAAATGAGTAAATTAAAACCAGCTTTTATTAAACCGCATGGAACAATAACAGCGGCTAGTTCATCATTTATTACTGATGGCGCATCAGCATCATTAATTACATCTGTTGATAAAGCTAAAGAACTTGGATTAAAACCAAAAGCTTATCTTCGGTAAATGAAAAACAAAAATGAAATTTTCGAATTAATTAATTTTTTTTTGTTTTAGACGTTATGTATTTACATCACAAGATCCAAAAGATCAACTTTTACTTGGGTAAGAATTAAAAGTATTTGAAATAGAAAAACAAATATCTTCTGTTTATTTATTTAAAGACCTACATATGCAACTGCTAAATTACTTGATCAATGTGGTTTAACATTAAATGATATTGATGTATTTGAATTTCATGAAGCTTTTGCAGTAAAAGAAAAATAAAAAAAAAAGAAGAAATATTTTCTTTTTTATGTTATGGTGTACATTTAATTTTAGGGTCAAATTTTAGCAAACTTAAAAGCACTTGATTCGGATTATTTTGCTAAAACTTATCTTAATCGTTCATCAAAGGTAAGAATTTCTTTATAATTCTTTTAGATGATTTGTTTTTTTTTTTGTTTTTATCAATTAATTCTTAGGTTGGTGAGATTCCTCTTGATAAATTCAATAAATGGGGAGGTATGTTTTTTATTTGATTATTTTTTTTTATAAAAATCATAAGTTTTATTCATTTTTAGGATCATTAAGTATTGGTCATCCATTTGGTGCAACTGGTGTTCGACTTGTAACTACAGCTGCTAATCGATTAATTCGAGAAGATAAACGTTTAGCTTTATTAGCTGCTTGTGCGGCTGGTGGTCAAGTACGTATAAATTTGAAGGAAATTATTTTTTAATTACGATTTTTTCCCCTCTTTCTAGGGTCATGCAATGTTAATCGAACGTTACCAATAAAATATTAGTCTACATTTTATTCCAGTTGAAACATCAAAAAAATTACATCGTAACCTTTTTTTTTCTAAATGTAAATTTTTTTTTTTGCAATCATGAAAGACAAAAAAAAAGAAAAGAAATATAAATTTATGCTAAAAGTTTACTGTTGATTAAAAATAAAACAAAAAATAGTGATGGAACATACGAAGAATATATCATTTTTTTCATAAGATTTAAAATAAATAGAAAATATTATCTAATATATTAAATAAACGAAATATCATGTAGTAATCTATACGATTGATTGTTCTATACATGAATTTTTACTATTGATTGTGTAAATAAAAAAGTATCAATTATTTTTCAAATAGAAATAAAGTTGTTAGAATATGTTAATGATACTTTTGAAGTATATGATATATGATGCATAATAAACGGGTTAAAATATTTTTCTCTATTTTGGACACTTTCTGATATGGTAAAGACTCGATTTTAGGTTCATTTAACAGGAAATGTTTTGCGCTAGAAAATTGTTGATTTTGCTTTTGTTAACATAAAATCTAAACGGTGCTACCACCTACTTCACTGTTCAACTTCGATGACCTAAGAAAGAAAAATACAATTTAAATTTATCGATTATAGTTCTGCTGAAATTTCAGATACACTAGAAAGTTCTCTATAACATTCTACATCTTCTAATATGTATCTCAGGATATTAGATAATATGTTTGTTAGAAAAAAAGAATCGGGCATATAAGGATCTGATTTGGCTCATTTATTTATTTATTCTCAAAAACAAACATAAAAATGACCAGAGCTTGTAACGTTGGAGCTGGCAAATCTAATCGTGTATATATGTTGCCGTGAAGTTTTAAATTAGAAGTACTTATGACTTTTACAAGCTTGATCATTACCTGAGATTTTTTCGTGTTGTAAACTAAGAAGACAGATACTTCTGAAATGGAGTCGTAAATCAATGAGTTCACTCATAGTGTGATTAATAGAGGATGATTTGAGATACATTTTGCTACTAAAACATTGAATAATTGATCTTTTGTTAAGTCGAGAATGAGGGAACAACAACGTTTGAGCAGTGGAAAATGATGGATTTACAGCCACTAGGCGATCTTGACGAAATTTGAGATAGCTTCGTACCGCATTTATGTAGTCTTTTGCGAGTTTTTTTTTATACTTACTAAATCTACACATACAAAGTTCTCATTTTTGGTCGCGATAATCTCGAAAGCGAACGATCAGCCAATAAAAGAGGTCGTTACAGATATTGCGCCAATCTGTTAAGACCTTGAACAAGCGGCACAAGAGTGTGATCAAAATATGATTTCGATCACTTTTCTCATCACTGCTAGTGAAAATAGCAAGCAGAATCTTGACCAATTGGATTTTTCATTCATTTACACCCAAATAATGAAAGAAATTTTATTAAGTATTTATTTCGAACAACATCATATGGATGAATTTCTTACGTACTATCGCGATGTCTTCGTCGACAATCCAAAAGAACTTCATCATGTCAACAAACTCGAACAAGAATATGACAAGCATCTCCCTATTTGGTGGTATACCTATCAATGATTTCTTTATTCGATGCTCAACCAATCATTACGAATGATGGAGATCGATCTTATCATAAACATGGAATCTGTTATTTGTGTTCTTCACAACCACATTACCAAGCTTCATGCTCAACAATTTACTGAATAATCAACTTCGAATTCATTTACTGTTTATCGTGGTCAAGGACTATCGAAGGCTGATTGTGGTCAATTGGTTAAAACCAAAGGTGGACTGTTATCATTGAATAATTTCTTATCAATTAGTATGAAACGGCAAGTATCCCTCAACTTTGCTCGTAAAAGTATGGCATTGTCCGACCTAATTGATGTTTTATTCGTCATGAACATTGATCCATCCATCGCGTCAACACCATTTGCTGACATCCGTGGTATCAGTTATTTCAAAGGAGAAGAAGAAATTCTCTTCTCCATGCATTCTATTTTTCGTCTTGGACTCATTAAACAAATCGATGGAAATAATCGTCTTTGGCAAGTCGATTTAACATTAACTAGTGACAATGATCCGAATTTGCATTCATTTGCTGAACAGATGTGAGTAGATACTGAGGGATCGATAGGATGGCTTTGATCAGGGAAGTTGATGGTAGCATTAGCCCAATATAATGAACCCGAAGATTTATATGGAACATTGCTTGCTCGAAGAACGAATGATCATGATGATGAGAGAGGAAATATGTTTTATCAGCTCGGATTGATCAAACTTCGCCAAAGAGAATATACAAATGCGCTCACATTCTATGGAAAATCATTGGAAATTCACAGAGAAAATCTTTCATCACAACATCTGGATGTGGCTGACTGTTACAACGACATTGCTATCGTGTATCACCACATGAGTGACTATTTAAATGCACTTTCATATCATCAAAAAGTATTGGAAATCCGTCAAAAGACTCTTCCTTCAAATCATCACGATTTGACTAATTCTTACGCCTGTCATGATTCGGTATATTTCAAGATGGGGTGACTATTCGAATGTGTTTTCATTTTATGAAAGTGCAATGAGTATTTTACAATGGTCAGTACCTGCAAATCATCCTAATCTTCTCGTTCTTCGCGGAAGAGTATAGAAATTGTAAAAAATAAAATGTCATGAAGAGAAAAGATTTTTTTCCTTTCTATTTGAAGATACGTGCGCACATGTGTACAGTGAAATTTTGTCTTATTGAGAACACAATGAGACTGTGCCCAGCGGTGAAGTAAACAATAAATGTCCACATAATAGATATGTATTATAAATAAAAGACTTTCATGGTAAAGTTTGTATTTTAATAAAGAGAGTTTCTCTTAATCGAATATGGAAGTATGTAATAGGTTGAGAGAAAAACCAATTCTTTGATTCATGAATCAAAGAAAAAAGAAGACAGGTCTCATCGATTGAATGATTTATTTCTATCTATAGTTGAATTACTGTTACATTTGATACAGAAAGAGTGATTCAACTATCCATAGAGAGAATTCATTCAATTGATGAAAGAGAAGAATAATAGTTGAATATATTTCAAACAATGGCTCTATATATGATTACAAAGAATGATTTTTCTTTTTGTTTTAGAAGAGAAATTCATAGCTGATTGATTTGTTTATTTAAATGTAAACGAATATGTCTATCAATAAGTTATGTAACATGATAGAAAAATATAAAATAAAATAGTTAAGGAATAAAAAAGAAAAACAGATCTCCAGTATTGTCATTGACATGAACTATAAGATGAACAGTTGAAACATGTCATCATGATCATTCTAAATGATTTCGATATTGTTGTTTTGTGCTGCTCATTTGAATAATCTTTGTTTGAGAAATAAAACAAGTTCGAATTCAAGAACTCATGTATCGATCCATTCAACAATATACATCGGTGAGGAAAATGTAAAAGAATAAGTATATTGATTATTTGTTGTCTCTATGATTGAAATCTTATGACTTCAAATTTGTATGTCGATCTCTTATTTATTCTTTGAAGTTTCTTGTAGAATGGAAGTGAAATATCATAGTTTTGATTCCTTGTCTTTTGCACTACCTTCAGATAAGGTCAAAAATGACTGTTTATCTTCGGTAAGAACTCTAATGCACTTTATGAAGAACATTTCCAATAGATAATCTAAAACAATTAAATAAATGAAAATTCAATAGAAAAAAAAAAAACAAATTTCAAATACGTTTATAATTACTTGTTTGTATGCTGTTGATGTATCCGCTATGTCAAAATTTTGAGTAAATATGCAAATGACTATGAAATGAAGCGAAAATCTACGAATATCATCTAATCAAAACAGTATCGTCGATTTTTAGATCCATGTTTGAAAAAAAAATCATATTTTTCCATAGTTTTCTAATCTTTTCTTTAAGTGAATTTCGTTTGAATTCAAATCTTCATAATTAAAAACAGAAACTTCTCAAATATGTCTCTAAGATGTTAACTATACTTCATACATTCTTTAATTTAAAATAATCTCAATGTTTTTGATTGTTCAAATACATTGTCACAACATTTTGCTCACGATTGTATGAAAATAAACGTCTCATAGACCTAACTTATCTTTTGAAGCACATGATTTTTCAAAAACACCACTCTAAAGCTAGATTCAAACCTTTCTTTCGGAAAGATTACACCAGAAGCCTTAAAAATGTCGTGACAGCATAGAACATCGACTTGTCGATCTATTGACGCTAAATATTTTACTTTTAGTGTTGGACAAGAGAAGCATATAGTTCCATAAGTCAATAGATATTTCCGTAAAACAGAAGATCATAGTTTAACAATTGAGTAGATCATGGTCTTAAGCTGACAAGAGAAAAATATTGCAAAAACAAAGTCAACAGTTTTGTAGTGCAAAAAATCTCTCTATTGAATGAGCCTAAAATCAAATCTTAAGTATATATTTAATTATTCATAAAAGAGTAAAATATATTGATCTATTTATTATGTGCTACTGATTGAAGATCGATTTCTTGTTTAAATGAATTCATCAAGTAATTATGAAATCTTTGAATATTGCGCTCATTTTTATTTTATTTTATTTTTAGTTTATATATATAAATGAAATCTTCTTTATGCAACAATCACCGTCAATTAGTATTGAACAAGAATCATTATCGACAACAATCAGTTATAATTCAAGTGAACAGAGTTTAAATAAAACTAATAAAGTAAGATAAAAATTTGTATGAATGAAATAAAAATAAAAAAATAAAATATAAAGTTTTAGTTAATAAAATGGTATCGAATAATAAAACGTATTGTACAATTTTTTCGATTTATCAAAATTCCTATACTTCGTTCACGTTTTATCGATATGATTAATTATATGTCTATAGATAATTTCGAATTTGAAGGATTAAATGGTTATAAAATAAATAAAATACAAGAAGATCTTCTTTTTCTCGATGATATTAAACGGTTTGTATTTTAAATATTATGTTTAGAGTGAAAGAAAATTGAAAATACTTTTTTATAATAGTTATCAAGAAGTATTCAATACATTTTTATCCTTTGGTTTTGTCTGGGAAGATAAAGAATTTCAAATGGCAAAACTCAAAGCAAATTATATCTATGATCATTATATGTCAACATCTGAAGCAATAGCAAAGGTATACTATACAAGAGTGTTCCGAGTGGATAGGGATAATCTTCATACTCTTGAAAATTTGGATATTCGTAAAAGAAACAAACACCCAAAATGGTTGAACATGAGAGTGATTTCCAATACACACTTTTTTTCACCAATGAACAATCATATCTTTTACCAGTGAGTAGACCGACTCGAATTAGGCACGTATCCAAAATATAAGACTTTTATAAATTACCATATTTGACAGTATAAAGTTTCATATACGATAGCATTAGCATCGTATCCCCTCCTTCTTTGACTGTTGGAGCACTTCCTTTCGTTCTGTCTTTCCATTTTTGGTCTGTTGTATTGATACTTGTGTTATATTTATCTTCTTCCTATCTCTTTCCTGAGCATTGAGTCTCATATGGTTGTCTGAAGCCGTGCTGTTCTTCAATAGAAGAAGAGGATGTGATGCTGATGCTAATGCTAAAGTATATGACACTCTATACTATCAAATACTATAATTTATAAAAGTCTAATATTTTGAATATATGCCTAAGTCGATTCGATCTACTCACTGATAAAAGATATGGGTGTTCGTAGAATCAGTTCAATCTATTGACGGTATCAGTTTCCTGTTTGAGAATGTTTGTATCTTTCTCAGATACCCTGAAAAATTTTCGTTCTTCTCCAACGTTTTTATTATTTTTCTTTGCTCATTCATTTCCAAAAAATACGCTCAACCACCGTTCCAAATCCGATCAGTTTTAGCAAAAATCTTCCAAAAGATCACCAGAGTCATTGACCTACCCCTAATTCTGGTGATCTTGAAACATCTCTAATAGTCTATCAATAAAATGCGTTATTATTTACAAATTCTAATTTAGACAAATATACCAACAGATACAATACCATCAATTTATAATCGAATAGCTTCACCTAAAATATTTTCATCACTGACTTATTTAAATTTATTTAATGATGCTGAGAAATTTATTACTGAAAAAATACTGATGATCTATATGTGGTATTGAATTGTGAAAAACTTGATTTTTGTTTTTTGTTTAAGTATATTCTGTTTGTTTTCTCTTTTTTTTTTTCTTAGTGAAGGTTTGAATTGTTTTTCCATATCGCCACAAAAACAATTCATAGCAATTATGAATCGATTTAAAGGAAATCAAATTACAAATGGATCTATTTCATCATTTGAACATTTAAAAGAAATAAATAAAATAGAAAAACCTTTATTTGATCATTCAAATATTAAACTTAAAGATAAATTTGATATTGAATCTTCATATGATGAATTAATAATACCTAATTGGACATATTCAACTGATTTAGGTTTTGTTTATAATCCAATTCGAGAGAAACGTATGAAAGTACTTAAAACAAATATTCGAAAAAAGACAAAAGATTTTGATTCAAATGATGATTCGATTATTAAATTTAGTCATAATATTCCAGTAAAAATCAATTCATACGATTTATTTCTATAATTCTTCATTTGTATATAGAATGAACTAAAATTATTAAATTCAACTTTATCAAAATCTACAATACCTATTTCATCAAAAAATATTCAACATTCATCGAAAATTCTATCTCATACTCATCGACAACATATTGATAATACTTCAATACATTTAATTTCCAAAGATAAATCTTTATTACAACATAAAAAACATGATATTTTATCACATTATTATCGATGTAATAGTATGTTCAATAAAAATATAATTGATAAAAGACAATTTTCAAAGAAAATATTTATTTGCAAAGTACATTCTTCATCATGGTCAGAGTCTTATCAATTCAAAATGAATAATGAAATACCTTATAGAATGATACAAAAACATCAAGCAAAAGATTCCTTTAATAGAATACAACAGTCACAACGATTATGTCATTAAAATAACTCTAGTAACACTATTTATAAACCAAGAATTTAAATAAAGAGAATTCTCTTTAAAATATTTGATATTATAACAATTGTGTTATAAATTCCTAAACTAAAACAACAGTTTGTTTCAAAATAACTGATATTTTTCAGTTCGAAAAATGTCAATAATATTCAAATGAAACTTGAAAGTTAGATAAAAATGAAATCAAAGATTTTTAATAATTAGCATTCATTACATATCTAAATAAATCAAATGAAATACTCTTCAAATAGTTTCAGTTGTGATTAATCAAGTACATTGTTTCAATTGAAAAAATTCTCTTACATGAAAATTTCTTCATTTTAAACTTGTTTGTTTATTCTTTATAAATGCATTACAATAGATTTAAAAGATAATAGTTTTTCATACATATATTTCTATTCGTATTGGCTTATGTTAATTTAGAGATGTGCACGTAACTTTTTTGTGTTCGTTGTAGAATCGAATATTTCTGAAGAAGGAAAAAAGTGAAGAAAAATTTTGCTCGCACATTTTTGAAAAGAAATATTTTCTTTATAAAATAAAACTCTTGCGAAAGCTATATAATATTAATATTCAAGCTGAGATCGAAAACAAGAACTCCAATGAATTAAAATATTTTTAACATAATAGACATACAATACAACGATAGAGAATGATGTTACAACTGCATCACATCATTAATCCATGTCCATTTTTACGTATAATGAGTGCATCGAAAGTTTTAAAACAAAATATTCATTCATTTTTTGACCGATTAAAAAAAGGATCAGTAAAAAGTATTGAATACGTAGCTAGAATCAGAATTTTTGTGAGACTCATAGATCACAGTCGTTAAGAGCGAATCTTTGAAAGACCTAAAAATAAAGTTTGAATGCTAGAGGTAACATTTATTCTAAATATCTCAATATAAAGAACAAACATTTCTTTACAAAATAATATCTTAATCATTAATTATCTTTAAGGCGTCTATCAACAAATGAGTTTCCGTAAGAGATAGAATGATATACTCGCAATTCCTTGATTTTCAGACTTACAAATTGAACTCGATCGTTCAAGATTGATAGTTTCGAGACTCTCAGCTCTTAATTGACTTTGTAGAAAACAGTCTGTATTTTTATACTTTACAAAAAAATCGCTAGTAGCATGTATGCAATAAGGGAAATCATTGCTGAGAAAGAAGTCTATTATCCAGATACTAATTCAAAAAAAAGTTAAAACGTGATGCAGTAAAGGAAAAGAAATGGAGGTTTAAACGAAAGCAACGAGAAAAATCACTGAACAATAGCATGAAATCAATTTCCAGCAGGATACAATCACATTTCTCGTCTCGGTCTAAATCTTATTTTCAAACCTTTCAAATATTTGGTCATAACTCTTAAGAATCTCACAAAAATTTTGAATATAGATTTGCACTTGACATACGATGGGTTATACCGCTGACCTTCTTAATTGGTCGAAAAATGAAGAAATATTTTGGTTCAAAAACTTCTGACACACTCATTATTACTAAATACTTGCAAAAAAATAAAAGTATTCACAATTAAGCACATGAGAAAGTTGCAATCAACAACAACAGACTAAACACTATCCATATGTATATTTGCAATTATTTTTCAAACATAACAATAATATTCATATATTCATTTTCTAGTTTAATTAAAATTTGCCAAATCTTCTTAAAATCATTTATTCATTCATAGCATATTTTTTTTGAAGTTAAAGTAAAAATAGTCATTAACATATTTTCTTTATGTTCCCAGAAGAAAAATGAATTCATTTGAAATGACATATTAGCAATACTAAGAAAATGCTTTTTTGAGTTCTAAAAATATTATGGAAAACAATGTCAAAATGAACAATCAATCATTCATAGTTCTTTATATATATATATATATATATCTAAAAAAAAACAAAACGGCTGCCATCGAATAGTTCAAAACTACAATTGAATTGATATAAAAATTGACTTTGTTTTATATGAAGAAAGAAGAGAAAAAGAAAAAGGGAAACATTAAATAAAACAAGAAGAAAAACTGTAATAATTATGACAATGTAGATCGAAGCATTTTTTCAGCAAATAATCTATATTTATCAAATTTTTTTTTTTTTATTGTCATTATTGAATTATTCGATAAATTTGACATTGTTCCATTATCATTTATAGTTGATGATAATGATTGAATTGTTGTTGTTGGATAAGAAAGCATTTTTTCTAATGATACTAATGGACTTTCATTTGATTTTAATGATAAATTATTTGAAATTTTTTCATGATGATGATGATAAATATTTGATGATAAAGATGTTTCATTTTGAGATAAATTTGTATTTTCATCATCATAATTATTATTTAAATCTGATTGTCGATTTGTTGTTGGAGTTTGTTTAATAACAAAATTTTGTAAAAGTGATAATGCATTAGCATTTGTTGTTGTTGTTTTAGTTGTAAATTCTTTAGATTCTTCATCATTTTTAACTACACGATCAATTAAATCTAATGTAACTTGTTCAACATCTTTATCAATTGATGATCGAGATTTTGGTCGTTCAGTTCTAAATAAAAAGAAAAGTTTTATTTAAAATTTTTGTTTAAAAAAATTTTTACTTTGTTATTAATGATCGTTTTTGTAATGTTTTACATTGATTAAGAAAATAATCACGATTTCGATTAGCTTTTCCATTTCTATGATGCATTTCTTTTAGAATATGTTCTTTATAAAGATTTTCATTTTCAAAATACATTCCACATGTTGTACAATTAAAACGTATTTGATGATAATGTTGTATATGATCAACAAGATCAACTTCACGTGCAAATTGTTGTGAACAAATAAGACATGTTGAACGAATTAATGATGGAGGATTTAAAAGTTTTGTTGGTGAATGTTGTTGTTGTTGTTGTTGTTGTTGTTGTTGTTTTAAATTGGAATGATGATATGATGATGTTGACGGTGCTGTTGTTGTTGCTGTTGTTGATGATGATGAAGGTAAAAGTTGTGTAAAATGATTTGTTTTCATCATATGTGCTGTTAAATCAGGTAAAGTTTCAAATGATAATGAACAACGAAGACATTTTAAAATTTGATTAGCTGGATTTGTATCACGTGATAACCATATATCTTGACCACGAACAAGTTTAGCAACTTCATCATGTGTAGATGATAATTGTGCATTATGATTTGTTATTTTAAGATGACTAACAAGATGAGCAACATTAGAATATTTTTCACCACATGAACATGCATAGGATTCTTGTTTACTTGTTGAATTATCTTTTATATTACGAGAAGAATTTATTGTTTGTTGTTTAGTTGGTTTTGATATAGGTACTGTTGATTCAATATTCACACGATGTTGTTGTTGTTGTTGTTGTTGCTGTTGTTGTTGTTGATAATATGAATTTAAATTTGCTAAAAATAAATCATAGAGTAATGCTGATGAATTAAATAGAAGATTTGTTGGATCATAAAAAGGTATTGACGATGATGATGATGTGGATGATGAATTTATTGGATTAAATACATGATGTTGTTCTTGTTGTTGAGATTTAATAGATAAATCAAGTGGAATTTCATATTCATAATTATTTCGAGATTTTTTCTTTGTTGATGATTTATATTCATCAATGTCCTCACGTTTACGTTTAATACGTAAATCGATAGGTGTACTGCTATTATCCGTCATTCTAGAATAATATAACAAATGAATGAATGAGAATATGAAAGAAGACGAAGAAGAAGAAGAAAGAAAAAATAGAATTGAGCAACAAAAAAAAAAAAAAAAAAAAAAAAAAAAAAGAAAAAAACCTTCTTACTCTCTTTCTTTCTCTGTTGAGAAATCATTCGTGTGAGTGAATGAGTGAGTGATGGATGGGTCGATGTCGGAAAAAAGAGAGAAAGAGAGAAAACAAAAGAAATACTTACCGAGTATTGCCTTCAAAATTTTTTTTTTGATTGATAGGAATAGACAAATCTACATATTAGATATATTATATGATATGAGGAAAAAAGAAAAGAAAGAAGAATTGAAATGCTGATCAATCTTTATAAAAAAAAGTACTAGAATGATAGATGTTCTGATACCTAGATACTATTGAACATATGAATCTGAACAATAATAATAATAATAATAATAATAATAAAAGAAAATGTCGAAAAGACGAAGAAAAAAAAGAAAGAAACAAAGAATGACGACTTGCACGTCATTTTGATTAACTGGGAATGTCAATCATGTGTCAATCATCGGAAATAGTGGTGATGGTGATGGGTTAGTAACCGTAGAGTGAACTAATTGTTAGTTGTTTCATATGAATGATGAAAAAAACAGAAAAAAGTGACATATATATATATATATGTACATTTCAATTTCTATAGGTAATTGAACCTATTTTATAAAATATATGTATTCATTCTCAATAGTTCTATTTTTAATCTATAAGTATACATCATTATCATTATCATTGTGACTGTTACTAGTGCAAACGAAGTAAGACAAGCATTAAAAAAAAAAAGAATAAAACGAAGAAGAAATGGATGAAGTATAGGAGGAGAAGGAAGGAGAAAAAGAAGAAGGAGAAGAAAATGAGGTGACTGTTTGATGGATTGATTCGATGACGAGTAGTGCGTGTGCGTTAGTAGTTTTCTTTCTTCCATCTATTCTGACTGGCAGCCAGCACATCATTAGCCTGTGAAAGTAATAGAATGATGTTTGAGTGAGATCCGACAACGACCAGAGATACTGACAGGTTAGTTGTCTGTCCTGGTAGAAAAGTTGATGAAGATAAACGAGCTCGATTTGTCGCGCAATGCACACGTCACTCGTTTCAACAACAGCAATCGTGTTGGATGACAACGATGATCAGCATACATCTTTCTAACTGCCAAAGAACTAAATAGTTAGATGCGCACAAAGACTTTTCATTGGCATTATCATGTTCGTGTATATATATATATATATATATATATATATAGATGTGTGTGCGACTTCCGTCATCAATATCATTAGAAAAAAAAAACGAAGAAAACGAGTTGGAGAAAATAAACGTCAATAATCAGATGAATGAATATGAATTTATATAATATATACCATTCGAAGATTGATCGTTCGATGACATTGTATATATTCTTGTTGGATCAATTGTCACTAACTCTTTTTCTCTATATCTCTCTCTTGTTCTATATGTCTAAATACTATACATACTTGATGATCGATTAAGGAGAAGAAGAAGAAGAAGAAGAAGAAAAAGAAGAACAAAAAAAAAAAGGGAAAAAGAGACGCGAAACTCCTATGAAGCGTATCATCACATCTTTTGGTGACTTTTCTCTCCCTCTTTCATCACGCATACAGATCATTTGTGTATGAATGACAAGAGTACTTCATCATATATCGAATACAAAGATTCGTTCTGTAGCTCCCGTCAATATAAGTAGAATGAATGAGCAATTAGATGTGACTGGTGCACATAGGCATATATATATATATACATACATCTAAATATATATATATATATATATATATATATATATACATGATGAATGATGGAGAGTGAGATGTCGGCGCAAATTTTCAAATCGAACACCAACGCGCGATGACAACAAGAAAGATGACTTTTCCAAGTGAGAAAAAGAATGAAAAGCACAAATCAAACTGGACGACGAAAGAGACGAGAAGTTTTTTTTTTTTTGATTTATGAGCCATCATTACGATTCAGAGGCAATAAATCAGACTCAACATGCCTCCAAACATTAAAGTGCCATCGCTCTATTGCTCAGTTGACACCATTGGAACAGTAATGTCAAGCATAAAAGAATAAAAAAAAAAAAGAATAAGATGGATCACAACAAGTTGAATTTTTGTATATATGAGACAGAACGATAAATGTCAAGTTGTGTAGAGCCCATTTCCCCTCCTCTCTAGTTATAAATGATCGGCTGACTAGCAAACTTGAGCTTCGTTTCGCCCGCCTGCTTTATACAAGCTCAAGTATATGACAACGAGGTTTGATTGATGTTGACAGATCGCGCTGCGATTTCTCGTTCTCTCTTTCTCTCGGTTTTTTTTTCTTCTCTTCTATATATGTCTCGTCTTGCTCGCTTACATGTCAAGTCAACGCAAGCTCTATTCAATCAAACCAGCCAAAAGGCAAGTTTTTTCTTTTTCTTTTTTCCCTACATTGATGATGACGATGATGATGATGATCATGATAATCATCATGATGTTGATGAGTAGATAATCATGATGAAATGAATGCATCTATGCGTAAATTCGTTAAAAAATGATTTCAAAAACATATAAGATTTGTAAACAACATTTAACATTAAAAGTCATTGTCTTATAATAAAAAGAAAAAAATTAATAATCAAAAAAGAAAAATGAATAAATAAATAAATAAAATATATATATATATACAAATGACGATATGAAACATAGAATATTACATAAAATGACCATTTGTTATATGTCATCATAATGGTATGACAGGTGAAAAAGTTAAAAATCGACCTATCAATCATATATATAAAATGTTGAATATATGCACGTTAGAGTGATTAAGGAAAAGCAAAAATCAAAATATATGACTCTTAATGTATTTTAAAAGACATATGAAACTAACTAAAGGACATAACTTCAAGTTTATTTTGATATATAGATTTTAATCTCTGAATATTTATATTTCATATATATATATCAATTATAATATTTAGAAGAAAAATAGTTTATAATACTAAAGTTAAAATTTTAATCTATAACTAAATTATAGATGATGAAAAGATTTTATTTGACATATTTATTCAATTGAAATTAAAAATAAAAAGAAAACTATAAATCATATCAATCATTTTATATTCTGTCTATTTAAAAACTCTACATTTTTAACTTCTTAATAAATAATGTCTATCAAATCAACTTATCATTATCTCGTTGATATTCTTTGAATTGTTTATTACTTTCAATAATATATTGTCCATAAGAAATCGGTTCATATTTAACTTTTTCATCTATTGTTGAAAGTATAACAATTAGTGTTGAATAACATGCTTTCAAAAAGAATGATATCAAAATACATTCTTCTTTTAACAATAAAACTCAATGATTTACTTCTTTCAAATGTTCATTCTATCATCAAGTAAATAATCAAAATATGAAGTATCCAAAGTTAAATGTACGTGCAATTGCACGTATTAATTCAAGTCCAATACATTCTTGATTTTTAAAAATACAAAAATTAAATTTTCCATAGTTTATTCTATTTCATTCTAACTTAAACATTTCATTCCAATATTCAGTTAAAATTCCTTTCATTGATCATAAATTAAGTTCATATTCAGGATTAAGATATGATGATGCTAAATCTAATCCTTCTTTGTCATTAATTGATGATGAAGAGTATTCACGATATATATATATTATTATTTGCTGAATTCAATTTATGTGCAGTATATTGATGTTTTTGTTCAGAAGTTTGATTAAAAAAAAAAGAACCAACTTCTACTATTAATGAATCCGAAAAGCTCAGGTTTAATATCATGACCAACAATTTGAAAACATCCAACTGTTTCACAAACAGATCGAATTGTACGTGATATATCAATAACCGGAAGCTTATTCATATTATAGATTGTTTTTAAAATGTACAACAATGATGAAAAATAACTACCTGTCTTTTTAAACAAAACATTTATTTATTATAGGTGTATTCAATCCAAAGCTACAAATTTAACGTGTGATACAAAAGTAATAGTACAAAGATCAATCTCGACTTCTTTTCAATAAGTGGATACTAAAAGAAAACTTTTTTTTCTATCTCTTTCGAATTGTATATAACTTATTTTCATCATATGTCTGTAAATGACACGATAGAAAAGAGAAGCATTCTCTAAATGAGTTCGCATTTTTCTCATAATTCTGAATAACAGGACAAAATATCGACGTCCAGAAATGAGATCGATCTGACCTGTTCAGACTGGTATAACTAGTAAATACCGATCTACTGACAACTGATAGATTTATACATTGAAACTTTATTTTGTAGTGGACTTACATAAAATAATTAACGTATATCATAAGTCTTGAGAATTTGAATGATTCTTTGAAAATATTTAATATACGACTTTCCATGAAAAAAAACCAACAGTACAATAGAATATTAACGAATCAGGTGCCGTGACTCTGTTCATTATTTCTTTTCATATGATTTGATCTTGATCGAAAACATATTGCTCTAAGAATATCATTGTTTTTTTTCTAATTCAATGATCAACCGATTTCTCTATAATAACTTTTCAATTTAAAATTCATGACATAAATTAAAGATGGAACCGATTATGATGTTTTGACGATATGTATCAATAAAGACCGGTTGAAAACCAGTACCGGTACCGATTTCATCTCTGTCGATGCTTATTTCTCTTTAGTAAACGCCTGTTGGAATCATTATATTTTTTTCTATCAAGTAATAGGAAACTTTTCCTTCTTTCGAATTGTATATGACTTGATTTTGTTATACACAAAATAGCATGGTAAGAAAGAAAAACATTCGTCCAACGAATCTATAATTTTTCTATTGATTCATCAAATAAATCTTGAAAATTAATTGAAATATAATGACACGACAGTGCTGTTTTTCTTAAATTCTTACTTTTTAAGGGAAGAAAAAGTTCAATCTCTCTAAAAAGACACTCTAATTATAAAAGTACTCTTTTATATAATTGTAACAATGTTTAGTTCAAAAAAAAAAAGGAACTCCGCTGTACCCTCCTGCATCTTGGCATGCTCTTTCGAGCAACAAAACAAAGCAATAGGCTACAATGAAACTTCTTCCACAATTCTGCGATACACGATCAGAAAAGCATAAATAAAGAACAAAAAAAAAAGATTTCCTGCTTTTTCTGAAAAGCAGCGCATATTATTCAAGCTGATGATGACAGAAATCATCAAACATTTTGGCAAAAGACGAGGTGTCAAATTAAAATCATGTCATTGATGAAAGATTAGACGTCAGACTATCTTTTCCATACATTTATCTTAATTTCGATAATTTTGACGAAAATTAGCGTTCTTTGAAGAGAAGATATTTTAAAACGATTGTTTCATCAGCTGTATTCAAATTTCCGAAAAAGGAAATTTCGGAGATTTCAAGTATTTGTGTTCTGAATTGTGCATTACTTCCTAAAATTATGTCATTTTCGAAATTTTCAATATGCCTAAAAACTTTTAATTTGCACTGCTATATAATTATCGAACTGATGGAACTTTGAGTAATTTCCTTGTTTGGAAATCTGATTATACCTCAAAATAGTACACTTTCTACACTGTTGATGAACTTGGTCTTTACGAATCAAAACCCACTACTCTTCTGTTTCAAATAGACAAACAGATTTAGATTAATAGTGGAGTTATCTGAGTCTAATAAGTGGTCATGACTTGGGAGTAGCGGCGGCGCCAGGAATTTAGACTAGGGTGGGCTCAGGCCTACTAAATTTTAAACAGGATGGGCTCAGCATTATTGAATCTTTACACACTAAAAATGGTAGTCTAAGCTGTTTTCAACTCTTAGGTTCATCAAAGAATTTTCTTTTCTATGTTAAATAAACAATATACATGTATATATATAGAGAGAGAGAGCTTGATTATTTATTTTCAAAAGTTTTAGATAATCCTAACATAATAAAATTCTGCTGTTCTTATGATTTCGTGCGAATTTATCTACTATTTGTTCATAATCTATAAAAATGTCACGCTCAATAGCCAAGACTGTTAAGTCACTTAAGCGAGCATCAGACATAGAATTACGAAGATAGTTCTTTATTATTTTCATCTTTGAGAATGAGCGTTCGCATATCACTTGTGAAACCGGCATTGTCATAGCATTTTTGACCATTAGTATTGTTTGTGGAAATGCAGTAGAATATGGAATTAATTCTTTTAAGAATTGATGTTGCCCATTACAAAACATAACTAATAGAAAATAAGAAAAGATCTTAATGGTGAACTAGCCGTAGTATGTTGCGACATCGGCCAGATAAAATATTGTTTTTTCTAAGATCTGATAAAAATTTCAGGGTGGGCTCAAACAATTCCAGGGTGGGCTCAGCCCACCCCAGCCCACCCTTGGCGCCGCCACTACTTGGGAGACACTGCTTTTTAATTTTTGATTAGAAAGTTTTATTGGATGATCATTTCTTGATAAAAATTGGGTATGCCCAGATGTCAAATATTTATTCAATATATTATAAATTATTCTTCTTGAAATGCCTTGTTGTATAAAATAATTAATTGTCGTTTTCGAAGATCTCTATTTGGATGCATCAATATTCTGTAGATTCATTGAACGAGTATTTCTTTTAGTAACCTTCTATGAAAGAGAAATCGAGACCAACATTTGTCCTATTTCTTTTACATCACAAATTATTTTCTGTTTATTGTTAGTAGTTGTATAATCGATATTTCTATTCAATAAAAAAAAAAAAAAAGCTTTTTTAACTTTGAAAAGAACATTCCGTATATATTCTTAATATATTTATTATCGCATACATCGTTTTATCATTAAATTCAAAGAAAAAAAAGAAAAGTTACGGCGTGAAATGAACAGTTTTCTATTTCGAGATTCTCACACCAGATACACACGTACAAAATTCTTAGTTGACAATTGTATATAAAAAAAATAAAGAAAGATATTGAAGAAAAGAAGAAAAAAAAGAAGACCGAAGAAAAGAAAAAAGTAAATTATTAGTTTTTTGATTTAGAAAAAAAAAAATAATGAATAATTTAAGGAAATTTTTAGGATATAAAGAGAACGGCGGCGGATTACACATAGAGTAAACTCAACATATACAAATCAAAAATTGAGTATATTGAGAAAAGAAAGGAATGCAGGACACATTGGACCAGCACACACACACACACACACACACATATCGAGATTGAAGATAAGAAATGAATTATATTTTAAATAAATATATCGAACATAATAACGAATGAAAAAAAAAAAGAAAATAAATGAATTATTTCTTACTGACCAGCAGTTAATATTATCGAAAAAAAAAATTCTTATCTTGAATAAAGTGAAACTCTACGTTCAAGTAATGTTTTTATATCACCACGTTTAACAAATGGACTTATTGATACATCAGGATAAAATACAAAATTCCAAATAAATATTGGATCACGTGGATCAATATCACGACTATCAAATTGTAATGATGTACAATTTCGTTCTTGAATATTTAAATTCATTATTGTTGATTGATTATTATTTGTATCAATATGTGTTGTTGAACCATATAAACTAAGAATTTTATCACCAATAAAAAGATTTAATGATGAATTTGTTGTTTGACGTTTTTCATTTATATTTATACGATGATGATTATGATTATGATTATATTTATTTTTATTTTTATTTTTATGTTTATGTTCATTATCAGGTGAATCAAATGGAAATAAAATTGATGGTGAAATAGCTGAAAGTATTGATGGTGATAATGAACCAGTTGATCGTATTGATGATGAATCACTTGATGATAATACACCTGATTGTGAATGATAATCACTTGTTGAAGATATATTTTCAATATTTGAATTTTTATTATTTAATAAATGTGTTTGTTGAGAAGAACTTGATGGAGAAAATGATATTGTAAATGATGATGCATCAGGATTAAGTGTTGATGTAGAATATTTATTATTTGTATCTGTTGTTGTTGCTGTTGTTGTTGTTGTTGTTGTTGTTGTTGCAACTGATAATAATGGAATATCATCTCGATTTGAATTATTATTTGTTGAATGACGAGAATTTGTATTTATTGTTATTGGTGTTGTTAATTTTGTATCAGTCTTTTAATATTAAATAAATATTTTATTTTATTAAACATATAATAATAATAATAAGAATTAAACTTACTTGATGTGATATTGTTGATCTTCCAGCATGATATGGATGAGGTCGAAATGGTGCTGATGAACTAGTATTATTTGTTCGTGGTGATAATGGACTAATAAGAATTTCATTTTGTGCATATTCAACAATCATTGGATAACCATTTAATTGTATACCATTACAAGCAACAAGTGCACGTTGTGCTTCTTCACCAGTAGCAAATCGTACGAAACCATAACGTTCACGTACTTTAACACATTCAATAACTTGTCCATATGAATGAAATATAGATTGTAAATGTGCACCTGTTGTATGTGTTGCTAAATTACCAACAAATAATTTACATGTTGCTATTTGAGAATTTGTTGGTGTTGAAGCATTAATATTTAATTTTTTTGTCGGATTAAATACATTTTGGTTAGTTGATGTAAACATTTTTGTTTATTGTAATCCAAGGAGAGAGAGAGACAGAGAGAGAGAGAGCGTGAGATTATTAGATGGTAGAGATGTGTTATATGTGTGCGGCCAAAAGATGGAAATGAAAGTGGACAAACAAAGAGGACTAATGTGAATATAGTCAAAGAAGAAAAGTGAAGCTGTTGTTACAGTGCGTGTTATGTTGTTATTCTTTTCGTTTTTTTTCTTCTTTTCTTGATAGTTTTAGTCTTGTTTGAATATATATTTTAATATATCGACGACGAATATTCAGAGAAATTATATAACACTGAAAGACAAAACAAAAAAAAAGTCAACAAGAAATAGAAAGTAAAATTATTAAAAATAAAATATAAAAAAAAGAAAAAAGAAATAAACAATTGTTTTATTTCAATTTAATACAATAGAGAAAATTGGTTGTTCACACAGAATTGTTATACATGCTCACACCTATTTTAAACCATTTGCTATGCGAATATTAGAATATTTTATAGTTGATGAATAATCTGTTAGATAGATGTATTTTTCCATTTACAAGCTCGTTTTCTTCTATACATATATAATGATTATTCATTAAAAAAAAACAAAAATGAATATGAAATTATTTAAGAAAACATATTTATGGATCATGATTAATAATTCAGATGACAATCATCATTTTGTATAAGTTCAGTAAATCTTCAATTTATAAGTTATATTCAAATATTTACCAAGACTCAATCGTCCAATGTATTAAGAATAAGAATATTGTCGTTTTAAGTCGATATGAAACGTAGAAAAAAAAACAAATAGCAGTACTCAATCGAGTTTAGACAATGAAATTATATATTTCATTGGTTCATTATCATAGGCAATGAAGCTACGAGGTCTGGACAGACAAAAGCCTATCCTAGATTCACGCTTCGTAGGCTAGGGTAAGTTAAAATATGTTTTGTGCAACACACAAATATTTTTCATGATCTCCGACGGCTAATAATAACATTTTCTTAATCAAACAAACTTAGAAAACGTAATTTTTTCTGATCTACATTATTATTACACATTACAAAATTTGGGTTCGATAAAAGAGACACTTATTGTAATTCATCTAAATAGCATTCAAAAACTCGTCTTCTTTAATTTTCAACCGTTAGATGAGGATCTTATAAGAAATGTTGATCATAGACATCAAATCTGAGAACAAAACCAAAATATTACTATTATTATAGTCAGTATTTTATCCAGATTTTCCCTTCTGGAAGGGCTAACCGGATCTTTGGAGGTGTGTCGCTTCCTTGGTTCACACGCTGGACAAAACACTGATCATAATACTATTTTATGATTACGAATTATTGATCTGATCTTCTTGAGTAGTAATAGCCGCAAAGATGTCAGGACTGAGAAGTGGAAGGAGAAATGACTTAGAAGGTCGATCCGAAGATTTTTGCTAAAGTTGACCAGATTTATGAAGAGGAGAGTTACACATTTTTTCCCTCCATCCTTCCGCTTGGGACACCCTTAAATAGCAGAAAGTGTTATCAATTGAAATTTTTCGAATAATTTATTCTGAAATAGAAAATGATTTAGTTTTTCCATCATGAAAATTCCATCGATGAAAACAATGTGCTTGTTTTTGTTTTTTTTTTCGTTCTATTGTATTCATAAAATAAAAAATGATGAGCAAGATCTCTCGTTTTTTTTTTTCATATGGATGAAGATTCAAGTTCCAATTATGAAATAGCGCAAGAACAAACAAAAACAGAACTATAGAGCAAGAACCAAAGAAAAAAAAAAAGAAAAGAGAAATCATATATCATACAAAACACAAGAAAATAAAATAAAACGTGAAAAAAAAAATCAAAGTAAAATTTTCGTTTTCCTGAATTGTTTCGTCTAGTTTTACTCTTATATATATGTAAATGTATAAATCTACGTTATAAATGCTTAGATAGAATTTAAACAAGTCAATGTTCTTGTTGTTTAGCAAGATAAATTACAGGATCAAAAGATGTTGATGTTGGATAAATTTGAGTATTTGATGGTGTAAAATGATATTGTAGATGATCAATATTAAATTGTTGAAAATTACTAGCGAACATAGCTAATTTTTGATCAAATAATGTTGCAACTAAACGTGATATTGGATCATTGGAATTTGATCCTGATGATGATGGTTGTGACAGATATGGTGGAGGTGTTTCTGGTTGATCTTTTGTAATAATAGAAGATTGTAAAGGAATTGTAGTTAAAATTGTTGATGAAGGTGGTGAAGATGATGTTGAAGCAGTGGCTGCTGATGGTCGAGCAGATACATTTAATGATTGATTTGTTTTAGTTCTTTTTCGTGGTTGATACTAAATATCAAACAAGAATTATTTATAATTTTCGTCTTAATTCATTTATATAAAAGATTGATATTAGATCTCAGAAGAAAAATTTTCCAACTGATAAATCGTTTTCGAGTCAGGAATATGTTATAAATGTGTTATGAGTATCTTAAAAAAGCGTTCGTCTCTTAGCTTATTACAGCCAAGATACTGCACTTGTACGATATTGAATGTCGTGGCCCCCTCTTAGGAAAATTTTGCATAGAGACAAAGCTTAACGAGAATGATTTTTGTGAATGTTTCATGAAATATTCACAATAAACTACTTTTGTTAAGGTCTGTCTCTATGCAACTTTTTCTAAGGAGACTACGGCATTCAATATCGTACAAGTGTAATATCTTGGTTGCAATAAGCTAACAGCACAAACTCTTTTCATGATATTCATAGCTTATAATGCACAGAGTCTCGACTCAAACACAATCTATCAGTTGGAGAATTTTCCTCATGAGTTAACTTATAGTTTTTAGTTCATTTCATAGAAAGTTTTAATTCTTTCTTTCTTTCTTTTGCTGTTAGGATATTATGTACTGTTGTAAAGCATTTAAGCTTGTAAGAATTGATGTTTGATCTCAAGAACTTATGAAAAACTACTGATTAAGTTAGATGAATTTTTGTTTTATCAGATAAGATTTCAATATTAACAATAGATTTTACTTTATAAGTTGGATATTGTCGTGCATGAAGTTGTTTTAATCGTTCTGATTCTTCCATATATGGTTGTCGTTCACGTAATGACATTCGTTTCCATTTAGCTCCACAACATCTAAAAATTAAATAAATAAACATTAAAAAAAAAAAGAGACCATCAAAATCTTACTTGCTTATATCAGCATTAGGTAAATGTGGTGCAAGTTGAACAATTTTTCGACGTTCAATTTGTGAAAAAACCATAAATGCATTCATTGGACGTTTAACATGACCAGGACGTGCACGTTTTTTTGGTTGTGTACGTGTTGCATCAGAATATGGTGTTGGTGTTAATGGATCAATAAGTGTTGAACCAAAACAAATTGGTGATGTATCATTATTTGTATTTGATGATAATAATTCAAGTAACATATGATAATCATCTGGTCTTAATGTTCGACAATTAATTTGTGGCCATTGTAAACGTGTAGATGAATTTATTGTTAAATCTGGTGATGGAAGTAATGGTGATGAATTTGTTGATAAACCATAACTATGATCATGTTGTAATGGTGAAAATGATGTTGGTGTTGATGGTGGTGATGTTGATAAATTATGATGAAAATCAACAAATGATGTTGATGGTGATGTTGGTATCATTGTTGTTTCATTAAGAATTGTTTCATCTTTTGAAAATAAATCAAGATGATGATCAGATAATAAATTTGTTGAATCAATTATTGATGGTAATACTAATAAAAAATAAAACCTAATGATGAACATACATATATATATATAGAGAGAAAATAAAATACTTGTTTCAGTTGATTGTTCAGTTCTAACTTTAGTAAATAGTCGATTTGTTGAAACAATTCTTAATGATCTTATATTATTATTATTATTATTATTATTATTATTATGAAGATCAATTGATGTCGATAACATGTTTTAACTTCTTCTATTTACTAAAACAAATCTGTACGTTACGGTTTATAATAAATATTCTTCTCTCTATATAACGTCGAATGTCGAAAATAAAGACGAAGAAAAATAAAAGAAAGATATCGAATTTAACGTGTCATTTTGTTTGCCTAGCATTTGTATACAAATCAGATAGACTAGCAATAATAACATGCACGTGGTTCAAATTTTTTTCGCATTATTTTAGAATATATTGAAAATTTCTTTTGAAAATTATTATTAATTTAAATATTAGAAGAAAAAATTTTGAAAAAGAAAATATTACTTATACAATTGATTATTATTAAGATTTAACAAAATACTTGATATATATGATCAATTAATTGAAATTTTCTGTATCTATTGAAGATTATCTCTAGAGATTACTGATTTTTGTTTTTCATTTTCTATAAGAGTACCCTTATGAAATGTTTTTTATTTGAATGATATAAGTGTCTTGTAGGAGATTTGTTTTTTTTTTCTTTAATCAATAAATTATTTATTATTATTTGATCAATCGTATAAGTTATGGTGAGAATGTTTTGGTACAAAATATTTGGTCATTTTTTGGATTACTTAAAGATAACTGGTTAGAGTCAGAAGTAATTAGTTAGAAAATAGAATTTTTCGTTCTTTCTGAAAATGTATTCAGAATTTCTTTCAAGGTTAAGATTGAACAATGGAGTTCTGCATTGAACTTTGAAAATCCTATTTCATTCTTTGCTTATGTACCATTTGTTGTTAACAATTGTAAAACTGTCAATTCAATGGCTAAATAACACGAAATAGAAAAAAAAACAAAAGAAAACATTTACACTATATTAACTTTCATAAATGATTAAACCCCCCCTCATATTAGAAGCCCCCCTGGGCTTCTAAAGTATCCAGCATAAAAATTTTTTGGAGGGGGCTTCTATTATGTCCTATGATTTTTCGAAGGTTTTAGGTACTAAAGTTTTTCAAATGCTTTAATAGGATTTTCAGGGTTTTTTACAGATTTTTGAGGGTTTTGAAGAAGTTTTTGAGATTTTAATACGGTTAACTAAGAATTTAACACATTTTTACCTTAAAATTTTGTAATTTTTTAAGTTTTGCTGTGAAAATACTAAAAAATGTTTTCAAAAAACTCTCAAAAAGTTTTTAAAATAAGGGGGCTTCTAATATGTCTGGCATATCGAATCCTCCAGAGGGGGCTTCTAATACGGGGGGGCTTCTGATATGGGATGGGCTTCTATTATGGGAGGGGGTTTATTGCAAAACAAAAAGATCAATACCATTCCATATCTTCACTTTTATTATTAAACCTATTTTTCATCATCTTCATGCGATCTTGAATTATATAAAATCGTCATAAACATAAGTTGTCTCTAATTTACAGTAAAAAAATTAATTTGACTCCGCAGGGCTCTATTGGACAACTATCATCAGATTGTTTCAAAAGATCTAAAATAATGGTTGTACAGAATATCATTTTGGTCAGTTTTATATTTCGATTGAAATCAAACAAATACAAAACAGATTTTAATGACGCAATTTTTTTTATCAACGTCGATTTCCATGGAAACTAGCTCTTATTGTAGGATTTCATTTTGTATAGAATTCAATACTTTACAATATAATGTTAACTTTTTAACAAACTTTACTGATAGTTGTTCAATCTTACGGCAGTAGAAAAATCTGAGCATACATATTCGGAAATAGCAAAAAAATTCTGATTCTAACCAACTATTTCTACCTCTAACCAGTTTTCTTTTAGTGACCGAAAACTTTTTTTACTAAGACTTTTGCGTTAGAGATTAACTACAAATATTATATATTTCGAAATATATTGAATATATAAAATAAATAGAATAATTATATTTTGAGATTCCTCTGTTTTTGTTTTTTGAAAGGATTATTAAAAAAAAACAACAAATATTGCATGATTATTTGTCATATGAATGTATAGTGATTATACAAATGAATTTTTTTTATTGAAGAAAATTTTTTGGAAAATGAGACAAAAAAAAACACATACATTTCATAACAAATTCATACTATTCAAAACAAGACCAATATTTTTTATGTTCTTGTTTGACAAGATCTATTTTTTGACGAACATCACTATTTATATCAGTATTATTTTTCCATTTATCATTATTAATTAATGACAATTTGCCAATAAGAGCAGAAAGTACCGTTTGAACATAAGATGTTCTTGAAGATATACAAGATAAATCACCATCAAGAGCAACAACAAGTTTACTACTACTAATCATACTTAATTGTTCAATAATCCAAGCATAGCATTGTTCTGTTAATTGTTGAATATGAAAATCAACACAAACAATAATTAATTCTGGTTTAAATATTTTTGTTATAGGTAAAACAAGTTCATTAATAATATAAATATAATCTGTATCATTAATTTTATCTATTGATGATAAAGGAATATTCATCGTATAACCAAGTCCATCATTTTTTCCACATTCAAAATAATTTGATTTATGTTTATGATTTTCATTATGTATTGATATATAAAAAACTTGATCAGATTCATAATAAATTGATTGAATTCCACAACCATGTTCACTTGTTAAATCAATAATAAGTATACGTTCAATTTGAATTTTATTATTATTATTATTATCTATAATTGTTGATATTTTAGAATCAATTGGATAATCAATAATTGATGCTGGAGTTAATACATGTATCATATGACAAATAGCATTTTCAATACGTGTTGCACCTTGTACATCAAAACGATTTCTTGAATCAATTAATGTTAATGAATTTGTTTGTTTATTTGGTTTAGATTTTTTCATAAGAATAGAATTAATTCCTAATGCTATATTATTATATACAGATGTTTTATTTCCATGATCACGTAATGCACAATGACCAGGTGATGTTATAAGTATAAAACCATTTATATGTTTATCAAGAACATTTTGTATAACATCAATTGTTATTCCAGCACTTAAACGTGCATTAGAAAAAGTTGTTTCATTATATTCTATATTAAAATAATTATTTGATATATTTAATTGATTTTTTTCAGCTGATACAATCATATTAACATAATCACTTGAATGTAAACATACAAGTTCATCAATAGATGCTGAACGAATTTTAATTGTATAACAATAAGATAAAAGATCAGTTTTTTCAAGTACATCTGACAATAAAAGATCTTGTATAGCAATTATTGTTGATGGATTTTGAATATTATTTTTGACAATTAATTTATTAATTGTATCTGAATGAATTTCATTTTCATTTTCATTTTCATTTTCATTTTCATTTTCATCTGTTGATAATAAACCAAATTTAATTGATTCAATATGTTTTATTAATGGATTAAGACGAATATTTTTTATATAAGATTTACATGGATAACACCAAATAGATAAATCTTGAAGACTTATTGTTAAACAATGTCCAATATTATAATTTCCATCTGTAAGTAATGTAAATAACCAATGTTCTTCTCCATGATTATTTATATAACGACTACAATGAAGTTTACCACATGATAAACATAACCAATTTTCATTTGTACTTCCACAATCAATACATTGTTTATTATTAATATGTTTTAATTTTTCAAATAATTCTACATATTGAACATGTTCACAAGTTTGTTTAGGTATTATAACACCACCTTGATCTGTTTCGGGTGTTAATTCGACATCATCATCAAAATAATTATCCAAATTTGCTTCAACATTCATCTATAATTTATTGAAAAGAAATAAAATATTTTTGAAAAAGAAGTATGATATGTAATCTGTCATTAAACTCATCAACTAAACTGATCTAATAATCTTATGGAATATTCTAAGAAGTGCTTGCGGATAAAAAATAATAATGTAAAAATAATAGGAGTAAATAAGATTAGCATGGTAACAAAACAACTATATATATTATGGCATCGTTTCTCAGTTCTTTGGTATTTTTTTCTCGTACGTCAACCATTATCGAGAGAAAAATATCTGTACACACTTGTATACGATGTAAACAAACCTTTTATGAAACATTTTGTCGTCACTATGAATCATTATTGAAAGAAAATAATTCATTTGATTTGATTCATATTGTGATTATTCAATATAATTGACTTAAAAAAACAAAAATAAGTTTAAAAACATTTATTTAATCTCATTGACTTATTAATAGATATAACAATTTTTTCTGATGTCTATTAAGTATACCAATAAAAAGAAAAAGAATATTAAGCTCGTCAATAAAACAAAACTATGCGTGATTGATTAGCCGTGATCAACTATATTTGTTGAAGGTTAACATTTTTTGCTATTGTTTTGTTCTCTTATCTTTTTTACATTGACGTGCGTACATACGATAAACGTAATAGAGCTTGAAAAAAAACAACCAAAAAAAAAAAAAAAAGAAAGAAATACAAATATGAGACATGCATTATGATGGTGCTGTTAGAAGATTGAATGCATTATTCTTTCTAACATACGTATGCATATACAATTTATTCTTTTGTTTCTCATTTGAGAATACTTGAAAAAGAAATATTTACCGACCGTAAATAATTAATGTCAAATTGATCGTATTTATTTTTAGTTTCAATAACAATAATATACTTCAATGATTGAGAAATCTCTATCATGTATATTTAAAAATAGATTGATTTTGTTTTTTTTTTTTGTTATGCTTGTATTTCATTTGAATTTTAATAATACTATATCAAGGGTTCAATTGTAAATAAAATATCGTTATTATTATATATTAAAAATAATATGAAAGTTTTGTTTTTTGTTTTTAAAGGTTTTTTTTATTGATTAGGTACAAGAAAACAAGAGCGAATAATGCGTCAAATATGATATTAAATTATCTAAAATAATTCATAATAATAAATTAATAATTTATATTTACGAACTCAATCAAAGATTAGGATTTATTTTTCTTTTCTCATAAATATTTCTACAAAATTTTTGTAAATCTCTACGATTAAATGGAAATTCTATCTGATACAGATGTTTAAGATATATTTCACCAGGCATGTCAAATATTTTATGATAAAGATTGTGGGATTATTTGTTTGTGTTGATGGAGATGTAATTGAGTACAAAGTTTTTTTTTTTTTTTCTTTGATATTTGAAACATCGTTTGTGTTAGAGAGACGTTTTCATTAACAATAGTCAATATTCGTCATTGTAGAAAACAAATTTTGTTACTTGAAGCTTTCCTTTTCATGGACAGTTTATAATATGTAATAAAGAAACAAAATAGATGGCAGTTCTTACCATAGAAATAGAGTTTGATAAATATGACAGTATGTTTATTGTATTGAATCAAAATAGATTACAATTACATGTTTAATCAATAAAAACTAATTTTCTGCAAGATTAAAACTTGTCAAAAAAATCTTTTTTTGTTTTCATTCTTTACTTTCTTGACGAATCAATATTGGTATTACATTATGATTTTGAAATAACTGTTCGACTACATAAAAATACTAAAATAAATATTCTATATAAAAAAAAAAATTTTCTCAATTAAATAAAAAAAATGCCAATAATAGAATTAATTCCATTAAATAAAGGCAATCATATTATTCTTGATAATACTATCATA
The DNA here is from genome assembly GCA_905250125.1 of Rotaria sordida. Classification (NCBI taxonomy): domain Eukaryota; kingdom Metazoa; phylum Rotifera; class Eurotatoria; order Philodinida; family Philodinidae; genus Rotaria; species Rotaria sordida. Next base: position 56,261 of record CAJNOL010000187.1, on the reverse strand, counting down.
ACAACAATTGGTCGTATACCAAATATTGGTTGTTTAGATAATAAAATATCTCGTAATCATGCACAATTATTTATTAAATCTGATGGAACATTATGGATAAAACCTATACATCATAATCCAACATTTTATAAAACAAAAACAAATCAAATAGTTACTCTAACGAAAAATAAAGAATATCAATTATATCATAATGATCAATTTGGTCTTTTACCAAATGAATATTTTTATCGAGTTTCAATTAAATCAAATGATGAACAATTAGAAAAATTTTCTGATTCAAATCAATTAATAAATTCATCAACAATACCAAAATCTCCAATTAAAGATAACGAAATTTTAACAATTGAAAATCATGATGAAGAGAAATCCGAAGTACAAACTAGTTCCATTTCAAATACAACTCGTGCATTACCAACTTGGATATCTAATAGCTCAATATCAACATCATCATTATCAACACATGATAAAGAACAAAACAAAGAAACACCCATCACTACTACATCGGTTCAACAGCAAACATGTAAATATTATTATATTCTCTTATTGGAATTTTTTATCAATATTATCTATTAATTAGATTCGGAGAGAAAAAAGACCAAAGAAATTGTTTACGACAATGATGATGAATCTACTCCTGTTGCTTCTTCAACAGGTTGAAAATTTTTTTTTTTATTTATTATCCTAATCCTAATGATATCAATTTGTTTTATATTATAGCACAAGCTAGTACATCTAATGATGTCAATGATCTAACTACAAATAATCAAACATCATCAACAGTTATCAATCCTATTAAACGAGAACGATGTCCATATGGAGAATCTTGTTATAGAAAAAATTTACTTCATCAACAACAAGCTATTCATCCTGGTGATCCAGATTGGGATACTAATGAAAATAATCAAATTAAAACAAAACCTGAATGTCCATATGGTAATGAATGTTATCGAAAAAATCCTGATCATTTTATTGAATATCATCATCCTAAAAAACGATGTATTGAAATTAAAACTAAACGACATACAAGAAAACGTAAAGGTAACATAGTTTCTAATACATACATATAAAAAAAAAAGACACATTTACTTTTCAGCAAGTGAAGATGATGATGATGATGATGATGATGGTTTACCAAATGAATATGATTATAATGATAGTTTTATTGATGATGAAAATCTTGATGATAGTGGGTGTACTACTGATGAAGAAGGTATATTTTTTATAAGAAATATTTGACTTTATTTTTCTTTGTCTCATATTTATTTTAGAAAGTATTAAATCTGATGATGATATTGAATGGAAACCACAGAAAAATTCTCGGACTTTTGATGAATCGGATGATGATTCATCAGATGACAGTGAAATGGATTTAGCGAAACAAGAAGCAGCTGAATTTATCAAAGGTTCAACTGTTAAAAAACATGGTCCCGTAATTAAAAAACCTCGTATTGACGACGACGTTAATGATTAATTCTCTAGTTATTTTTATTTTTATTACTGTACAAAATAATTAATTGTATATAGGTTACTTTTTGACATTGATTGTTTTCTATTTGTTTGATGTCGATGAAAGAATATAGTTTATCATGATGAAATATATCATATGTCATATTGACATGCGTAAAACAGACCTATTTGTATATGGAGAATTGTCTATTCAAAAAACTGTCAATGAAATTATTTTATTTATAGACATAGTAAGAAGATTGTTTTCAAGTTCTTAATAGGTCATAGACACTCAAATAAGTGGATCAATTCTATATAGGAGAATAACATAGAATTTTCATCTTATATCTAAGGTTATTGTGTTTTCATATGCCATGACATTTTAGCAAACAAAGCATGATAAATAGAGCACTACACAATATGTTTGTTTTTTGATATTTGAAAGAATAGGATTATTATGTTTCTGGTGTTATTGGGTATTTTGCGATTCTTCTAATATATTGTATTCAAAAATAGCTTTGATTAAGCTCTTTGATTATGATACAGATTTGAATATATCTAAACTTTAATTCTCGGTCAAAAATTATTTATATACTCTTAGGGACAAATTTCATTACGATCAGAGTTCTACAAGTCTGTATCATAGAAATATTATTAATCTATCTGTTTCACAAACTATGATATAGTTCTTCGTTGTTCATATGTTATTTAAGTTTCTCTGTTGCGAGAGAATCATTTTTACTTCTCTTCGTTTGTATAAAAACATTGCTTTAGCCTTTTTAAATAGTATAGTTATCGTATAATAATTGTAAATTTGATCTTATGATAGTTTTTCAAAAGTCAATAACCATACAATCAAAAGTAAATTTTGAAATAGATAATCTTTTGTTAGTGAAAAGATTGGATCACTTCAAATTCTACTCTTTTGATATCCTATGTCTTCTATGATATTTTGGATCTTTATTTTTCGATTTACCTTATTGTCATATTAATTCATTACTACCCATGTAGCCGGCTGTTGCATTATCATGTAATTATTGCCATTATTTTTCATTATAATGTAAAATAATGGCAATAATTACATGATAATGCAACAACCAGCTGCATGGGTAGTCTTTGGTGCATTCGGTACAACAATTGTCTATAAAAAAAATCAACAATCAACATTAATACAAAAAAAGTAGCCCAAACAATCTTTTGTACAAGCATACAACATTACAATAAATGATTTTTGTTTATGTCGTCAATATTGTGCGACAATTAACATTACAAAATAAATAATAAATAATCATTTCTTCCATGACGAACGAAAAATATCATTATTCATATATTAAAATGACTATTTTTAATTAGTTGTCGTCAAGTATTACTTGATGGTTCATCAACAGTTAAATCACAAATATCTAATTTCATCAAACTAAGTGTACCAAAAACAGAACTGATTAGGATTAGTAAAGATTTTATTTGCTGGTTGATCGAGAATATGTTTGAATAATCACTTCTTCTTAACTATAACAGTGATAAATATTTGAGTGACTTTTAAAATTCCTTGAAATTAACGTTTATGGGGAAAAAAAAGTTGATTCAAAATAAAACAGTGAATTGACTGATTGGTTAATGCAGTTCTACGCGAATTTTTTTCCTTTTCTTGTTTTTCGGCGTAGGCATTCGAAATTGTTATTTTCTATTGTGACGATCTCAAAAATATGAAAGTCCGAAAATACTCGTTGAGACGCGAGAATGAAATCTCATGATCGAATCGATAGCATCTGTTTTTTGATCTTTAACATGATGTTCCATTTTCTTACAGAGACCAATCCAAAAAGATAAATTTTTATGGACTTTGTTTTTTTTTTCAAGCTTCGAGATTATTAAAATGATGACAGTAATAAAATTTAGCGGAGACTCTCTTTACTTATATTTAATACAGTTGTGAATATGACTAATGATAGATAATGTATCTGACAGAGGATCATGCGATCAATCGAAATTATTCTTTGAAATCATGTTTATATCCGTTAGTAGAGTTATCTTATTAATAAATTTTCCAATGACAACTTCAGAATTTCTTTCTGATATTGACCATCTTATTGATTGTAACGTGACATTTCTAATTTACAGTGATAAAAAAGAACCCCTAATTCTAATATACTGTGGTTATCTTTTGCAGAAAAGCGTCTCATACTAAATTGTTCGAACGATTATTTTTGTTTTTAGAAAATATCGATTTATCCATCAATCAAGATTGAAGACCTTGCAGTGTATTTTGCAGTTGAGTGAAATTGGAATGTCATTCAGCTTTTTCTTCTTTTGCTGTTACTCTTTTACCTAGTTCGTAAAAATTTTTTCGTCTATAAAAATATTTAAATAATGATTGGAAATAAAAAATGAAATTCTAAAATATCTAGTCGGATTTTTATGTTCAACATTATATTTGTCTTTTCTTCTTACTCTTACTGGTATCGAATCTACATCAATTATAATCGAATTTAATGATCTCGATCTGTATATCTCAATACATACAGTAGAAATGAATGCTGTATACTTGATTATGAGTACGATACATGCTATAAACAAAATAATATTTATCAAAATTCTTGTTATTCTGTGATGTAGTCTGTTGAATATATTATATCAATAGGATAAACCAACATTATCAAGACTTTATTTAATTATAATGATTTTTAGTTTTAGCTTAACCAAGAATATATTTTACTATTATTGGAATTATATTTTTATATTAGTGTTGAAGACGATAACTTCGATTAGTTTTGTTATGATTTAAAACAAACTATAAGATAACAAGTGCTAATAATCGTTCTGATTTTGGATAGACAATATATTGATACATGCACACATGTTATCTATATTTTGATTTATATTAGAGAAATATCGACTTGATATTTTCTTTTCTAAATATTTGATTGATAACTAATAAGATACTTATGTTATACAAACATATTCATTGTTCTCATTAAATCTTTGACATTAAGAATGTCTCATAATAACAAAGAATAATATGTCCGTGACATTTTTTACACTTTTTCTTCGCCTAGAAGGCGGAAATTTTTATCACATATATCTCTCGTAAAGATCGTTGATTTTTCGAAGTTTTCGCTTTCTAAAACTGGTGCGCTGAAATGTATAGACATGATTGAAATACATGAATTTTTCTACTTGATATTTGTGACTTTATTTCTTGAATAATGATATTTATAGACATATGATAGAAAAAAAAAACTTTTTAAGACAATTTTTCAAAAAACGTAAATTATAATAAAACTCAATGTGTATAAACATGTTCTTCATTGTTTTCTTAGATCAACTGTAATTGATAAGACATTTCATTCATCATTTTTTGCACATGTGTCTTTAAAAAAATTTTCTCAATTCTTTTGCAATTTCTATTTCTAATTGTAACAATTTTTGTTAAACACTTTTTCGTGAACGTCTTTTTTTTCAGTGCATTCTATATATATTTAATTCATCGGATCGAGCATCGTTATTTACTGGTTTTATATGTTTATAAATATATTGTGCTATTAACTTTGTAGCCAATACTTCATGTTGCTTTGAGATGTATTAAATTCAATATAAAACATTTAAAATCCTTTCTATACTGGCAATTTATAAATATTTAAGATAAAATCTAAAAGACTCATGATATAAATGTGTTTCTTTATCGTTAAAACAATACTAGACCACTCTGTCGTGATTGAATAAGTAATAATAAAAATATTACAAAAAAACAAGTAGAAAAATTCATGTATTTCAATCATGTCTATATATTTCAGCATCAGTTTGAGTTAGAGAGCGAAAACTTTTAAAAAATTAACGATCTTTACGAGATCTATATGTGATAAAAATTTCAGCCTTCTAGGCGAAGAAAAAGTATGAAAAATATCATGGACAAATTATTCTCAGTTATTATCGTATTTCATTCAACATATAAATTTGTAATGAACTATTTTTTTTCACATTTTTGTATGTTTAAATTTGAAAATGAGATTATTACTGCTAAAAAGAAAGTATCTTTCGACGATTGATGGTCAAATGTATTGGCATTAGTTACAAAAGAAAAAAAATGTTGGGTCTCTGTGCTTTTCCTTGTCAAAAATGAGCCGATACACAACACCTTTAATGAACTTCAAAACACAATTTAGGACCATAGTAGCTTCTCTCATTTTCTCAAATTCTGCATCCGTCAGTGCTTCCGAAGGCTTTTTTGCCTGTACAGACTCAAATGTTGTACTGGTACAATGAGACCTCTATATTAATAGAATTATAATTGGTTCATACAATACTGAATCATTGTAAATAAATAAATACTTCTATATCTGTTTGTCCATTTGTGTTTGTCCGTAAAACAAATGAGTTCCGAGATTTATTTTCGATTTTCACTTTTCAGATTTACACTATTAATAAATTCGATTACAAAAAAAAAATGTCACTATTCGGTGGAGTTACATCACAAGCGCGTAGTCGAAATTTAGTTGAATTTAAAGCAGGAAAAATGCTTTTACGTGGAACAATGGTCTGTTATAATAAAATCTTGTATTCAATCTTTTTTTTTGTCATTAATTGATTTTTTATTTGTTATATTTTAGGTTCATCCAGATAAACGCAAAGGTCTTGTTTATTTATATCAAGGCAATGATATGTTAATGCATTTCTGTTGGAAAGAACGATCAAGTAGTACACCCGAAGATGATCTTGTTATATTTCCAGATGAAATTGAATTTAAAAAGGTTACACAAAATACAACAGGTAAAAACAATAAATGAAACGAACGAATTGAAATTTTTTGTTTTGCCAGGACGTGTTTATATTCTTAAATGGAGAAGTAATGCTCGTAAATTATTCTTTTGGATGCAAGAACCAAAAGATGATAAAGATGAAGAATGGTGTAAAAAAATTAATGATCTTGTAAAATAAAATTTTTCAAATTAATTATAAAAAAAAAATTTTTTTTGTTTTGTTTTTTTTGTAGCTTAATCATCCACCAACACCAGGTTTTGGTGATGATAGTAGTGGAACTGGTGGATTAGGTAGTGGTGCTCATCCATTACAATCATTAATGGATCGTATGGCAGGTAGTAGTGGAGCTGGTGGTATTGATCCGAATGATTTATCAAATGTTTTACGTGGTAAAAAAAAGAAAGTTTTTTTTTTTTTTTTTTTTTGTTATGAAAACAAAGAAAAAAAACAATTTCTGTTTACATATAGGAATGAATCCGAATGATTTAGCATCATTATTATCTTCAGTTGGAAGTGGTAGTGGTGCTCCTGGTTTAATGCAAGGTAGTCATCGTGGTAGAGTATTACCTGGTACATCAACTCAACAGGCAACATCTCTTCTAGATGCATTTGGTCAACAAACACCAGATTCTCGTCCAAATACAGCACCAGCTGCAACACGTAGTACAGGAACAGCAACAGCAACAGCTACTGGAGGAACAACATCAGCATCGAGTAGTAGTCGTCCTAGTGGTTCATCATCATCAAAACCACGTAATGCTGGAACAAGTTCATCACCATCAACAGCTCCTCCAAAAAGTGGAACTAGTTTAGAAACAACTACTGGTGGACCAAAAGGTGGTCCTATAAAAATGAGTGCATTGGCAGATATTTTGTCTAATTTAAGTGATAAAAATACAACTCAAGAAACTGGTAATGCAACTGCTGCTAAACCAACTATTGATCTTTATGATATAATGACTGCTGAGGTAAATTTAATTATTTTTGAAAAGAAGAAATATTTTAATATTCATTGTTTCTTTTCATTTTAGAATTTAATTCCAATATTAAGTAATAAAGATATTCAAGAAACATTACGAACTCATTTACCAGAAGGTAGTACAATCTCAGGTTCAGAAAATGAATTAAGAGAATCAATTCAATCACCACAATTTCGACAAGCTGTTAGTGCATTTAGGTTTGTTTGATAATCTTTTCTTTTTTTTTTTTTTGATGTTTATCTCTATTAGAATTTGAATGTTTCTGTTATTTAGTGTTGCTTTACAAACAGGACAATTAGGTCCAGTTTTAGCACAATTTGGTTTACCAGAAGAAGCAATAACAGCTGCAAATCAAGGTGATATACAAGCATTTGCTCAAGCAATGGAAAAACATTATAAAAAAACAAATGAAGAAAGTGATGAAAAAAAATCTTCGGATAATACAATGGATACAAGTTGATCAATAAATACAACAACTATTTTATCAGTTTTTTTCTTTCTTGTTTGCTTCTTTTTTTTCATTTATATTTAAAAACAAGAGAAAAAACAACTAACATATGCTCCTCATTTGTATGCAATGATTTTTTTTTTCTTTATTATTTCACAATAGCGAAGATAATAATATTGACGATTATACTTCTAAATTTTTCTTCTTATCGGACACATTTATTCTCTTAAAGAAAAAAAAAAGAAAATAACAAAAGAAAGACTGCCATTCTAAAACTTACTCGTTGTATAAAATGTCAATCATCGAATGATCTATCTTTTTCTTCTTATCACAATAATGAGACAAGATCAGATAAAAAAAACAAACAGAAAGATACGAAAGTTGTATACATCTATTGTATATATATATATTTTTTTTTGTACTAGGTAAACTATTTTGATTTTTTCTGTTTTAATATTAATTGATAGCTCGATTATCATGCCATTTTCTAAATATTGATAACAATACTTGAATAATGTAAGTTTAATGTATATTTTATTGAGCTCTTGTCTAATAGTACACATGTCAATGTACGTTTTCTCATAACAATAAATATGATGGACTGTTGATGGTTACTTACTTATCAATCTTTTTCTTAACAGACGTGTGGATGTATGCACGTTAATAAATAGTTTGTTTATCAATGAGTAGAGTAGAAAAAAAATAGCTGTTTTCTTTTTTTTTTTTTTGTTGTTGTTGTCTAAACTATCTAATTTCATATGAAATTTAATGACAAGGAAACTTTCGATTCTATATTATTTTAAAAACAAGAAGAAAAAATTTAGTAACTTAACTATGTTAAATAACATGATCAGAAATATAATATATGAAGATAAAAGACATTATCGAGAATTATCCGATATCTATGCACGTTTATATATTGTTCAACTAAGTTGTACGATAATTTCTCTCGTTCTTTCTTTGCCCTTTTCTTAATCTTTTTCTTCTCCATACTTACACATATTTTGTGACTCAAAAAGAAGAAAAGAACAACAAAGTCATATAGAAGTGCTTATCACTATAATAAGAGCAGCTGATCATGGCCTGATGTCGAAATCATTCTATTCTCTCATACGACTTTTCTTACTTGAATAGAAAAATTGATATTATTAATATATTCTAGTGTTATTATTAATATAATATTAAAGAAATAGAATAATGATTAGTTTTCAATATAAATTATAAATGATGGTTGTTGATGTACGTAAATTAAATAATGGTATAGGTCCAGCACGACCTGTTTATCAACATGGACATTTTTGTGTTCGTGCATTTCATCGTCTTATATCTTATCCAAGTTATACATTATTTCTATTATTTATAATATATTTACTAATAATGGATATAATACTTTATTTTAAAATACGTTCAAGAAAATTATTAGATTTTAATTTATCAGATACAATATTAAATCAAAAAATAATTCATACAATAGATATATTTGATTTATTATCCATAAAAAAAATTATGATTGAACCAATTGTAAATATTTCAATTAAAAATAATAAATTTTAACTTTTTGTTTTTTTTTTTGGATTTCTTTATCTTCTAGATTCATTATGTTCGTTCACCATTAGCTGAAAGTCTAGAAACTAAATTATATTTTACATATTATTTTCCATTTATATCAGCAAATGTAATATCATATTTTCATTGTTTTTTATCATTAATATCAATAAAATTTATTTCAAATGAATCATTATTTCGACGTCAAATAGGTGTTATTATATTTCAATTTCGTACATTTCTTGATTGTTTTGATGGTGTTATTTATCGTGCACATACAAATGATAAACGTTTTAAATCATATTATGGAAATTTTGGTTATTATGTTGATGCAATTAGTGATATAATAGGAGGTATATGTCTAATTATTGGTTGTTTACTTTATTTTTTTAAACAACGATCATTTCATACAAAATTATCCATAAGAACACATTCAAATAAATATTCAAATTCATCAGTAAGTAATGAAGGAAATAATGAAACTGATTTAATTATATTGAATATTGATGATGATGATATTGAGGCTCAAACATATTCTCATATTCATTCATCATCAAAAACAACTAATATGAGTTCTAATTTATTTGAAACAAAACAAACTATATTTATAACATTAGTATTATTTTCATTACGTTATTCATTATCTGCTATATTTTGGAATAGAAATGTACATGCTTATGAAGATTTACTTGATTCACAAGTAGATTTATCACAACAAAAAGTTTGAATTAATCGTTTTTTTCTTTTAAATTTATTTAATAAAATAGTTTTTTGTTTTTTACTTTAGTCTTTACAATTAAGTATTTTACATTCACCATTAACTATATTGATATTTTATTTATGGAGATATTTATGTGCACTTAGTATTCAAGATTATCTTTCATTTGCAATTTTTATTGATCGAACTTGGGTATGTTTATTACCTAACACTTATAAATTTTATGAATTTTTTTGTTTTGTTTTTTTTTCTCTTAGGAATTTATACAAAAAACTAGTACGATATATTGGTGTACTTTATTATTAACAATATTTTTAACAGAATTACATATTAATCAAATACGATCTCTATTTACTGTTCTTGCTACTAAATAATTAATATTAGAAATTAAAGAACACAAACAAAATTAAAAAGAATGAACTTTGTTTTTATGTCGAGTTTGATTGTTAGTTTGATAAATTTTGTTTTTTCTTAAATCTTCAGATTTTTTTTGTATGATAAATGTTCAATAAATAAAATTAGTGATAAACAAAAGTTTATCTCATATACAGTCTTTAACAAAAGTAGCTCCCTCCCTATGAAGTGCTACTATTCTTTATAATATTGAACTAATATTTTGGGTGCATGCATGCAACAATAAATCCTGATCACAAGCACTAACTCGCCTTCTATCAGTTAATATGTACTGGGGGGTTATGATTCATATATCTTCTTTTCTCTATAATCACCTTAGCTCAATCGTGTTGCCGCAAGTTTTTTCGTCTAACTCTTCATTCGAAAGCCAAATTTCATTAGAAAACATTTTAAAATAACTGAGATATTGTCTTCTTATGAAGAAGGTCTATTGAGAAATGAATGCTGATTGTGAATAATATGGATCTTTTCCACGATGACTTTGATAAATTCATTTAAAAATTTTAGTAGAAAGTTTCGATGAGACTGCTCTGAAAGTTTTACAGTCCCAGAACGGAATGAAGTTGAGTTAGCATTAAGATCTAGGTTCACTATCTCACAGCGTGTTAATTATTAAGAAACTTGACTATGTGTCAAGAACATATGAGACTGCCTCTAGCGTTAGAAACAACAGTAGTAACTTGTGGAATAGCAAAATGGTAAATGAAAACTTTTTGAGCACATATTTCCACTGAATATGTTTTTCATAAGGAAAAGAAGATGTATGAATCATAACTTTAATATATGTGAACCTATGGCGGGCGGAGTAATGCATGCAATTGAAATTTATTGTTACGTTCACGCATCCAAAAAATCAGCTCAGTATCTTAAAGAATAATAGCACTTCATGAGGGAGGAGCAGCTACTTTTGTCTAAGACCGTACATATATATATATATGTAGTAGGTAAAATTGGAATTCTAATTTTGATCAGATAAGATTACGATTCATATAATGACGTCCTTTACTAAAAGCAGAGTCGAATAAAATAACCTGAGAGAGAAAACTGTAGCCATAGGGGCTATGTTGATATGCGATCGAAGAAAAAAATGGGATTTTTTTTTGGTCCGACAAAATATCATTCAAAACGCGGTAGTTCTGTAAATATGGGTGAATAGATTAAAATGTTTTGTCTTGTAAATTGTTTAGTAGAATGAAAAGATAGTGATGAATATGAAGAAAATAGTTATTCTATTCAGATTTTAATTGTTTTTCTTTATTGCGTGAATTTATCTCTAGTGAAATTATAATTCTATCCAAGCAAAAATGAAATTCCAGTTCTAATTGATGAGTATCTAGTCAATATTAGAATTCTAATCTTGCCTACAATATATACATATTTAACAATAATTTATTTGCCAGTCTGTATCGACTTTATATATAAACTTCGATGTATGTATGTTTATTGTTTGTTGTATAATATAAATATAGATTTTAAATGCTAACAGAAGACGAGCATATTTAAGAGAATTTCAATGGACATTTCGAAATAAGTACTCTTTGATATACTCGATTTACTCCTTAAAATATATATCAAAACATTCATTTTGATTTTTTGTTAAATATACTCACTGTTCCATTCATTTTGTAAATGATAGAAAGTTTTTCTTTTTTTACCAAATACAAATTCTTTTGATTTCATTATCATCGATGATTTTGATTAATTGTTTAGAAACAAAATTAAAATTGAACAACAATGAGAAGTAATAATATCGAGCGAATAAATTTAATAGAAAAGAACTATATTATCCTAATTATGTCTATAAATATCAACGACTTTTTCATAGTCAAAAGTATATCAGCATATTCAATAATCATGTTTTTTTATAAATACCAATCAGAGTACTTCATTGAATCGGCTTAATAAACAGATGACAGATCCGTTATTAGATACAGAGCTGTTTAAATTAGTCTGTCCAGAAAAAGACTTAGTGTAGGATTGCCAATTTTATCCGATATAGGACTCAAAATTTCAATTATTAAAATTAATACCATTAGGACGATTATCAAAAAATTACCAACAACGATTTCATGTCATATTTAACTTCAGAAAATTTAAGTACTTTGTTTATTTCAAGTGATCCATATTTCCAACTGAAAAGTTAATATTATTATTTTTGTGTAGTAAATAAAACAAAAATTTGTACAAAAAAAAGAAGAAAAAGAAAAGAGAAAATAAAAGTATGTTATTTATTTGCCTTTTTTTTTTGCTTGTTATAAATATAAATATAAAGAGATTATTTTTGTGTCTTTTTTAAATATTCTTCAATAGCTTCCATACCTTTTCGACAAACATTTAATGGTGGATTTTCTAGTGGATTTCCTTCAAAATTTGATGATAATTCACAATGATAATGCCAATCAAGATGTTTAAGTTGTGAAAAATTTTTTGGTAATTCTTTTAATTTATTATCACCTAACCATAATGTTTCTAATTTTAATAATTGACATATTGCATCTGGTAAAATTTTAATATGATTTCCAAGTAATAATAATGTACGTAATTGTTTAAGATTATGTATACTTGATGGTAATTGTCGTAAATAATTATATGATAAATCAAGAAATAATAATGATTTTGATAAATAACATAAACATAATGGCATTTCTTCAATTTTATTATTTGATAAATGACATGATTGTAAATTTTGTAATTGACGTATTTGATCAGGTAATGTTGTTAAATGATTATTACTTGCTGTTAAAATTTCTAAATGATATAATTCACCAATTTCATTTGGAAATGAAACAATATTATTATTATCTAAATGTAAACATTTAAGATTAATTAATAAACGAAAATCAGTTGGAACACGTGATAATGTATAATTCATTCCAGATTTTGATTCAGGTGTTATATCAAGTATATCCAAATCAGTTAATTCATATAATTCACTTGGTATTACTAATGTATCCATACCTAGATAGAAATTTATATTTGATTGATATTTTTTGTTTTTAATGAAAATTTTTACCTTTTAAATGTAAACTTTTTCGTCCATTTGGTAAATGTTCAACTAACATTCGTAATCGACTTTGAGTTTTAATAATTCGAATTTGTTTAGTAGATTCAGTTGTAGAACCTAGAAACAACAACAAAAAAAAAAACTTTATTTTGATTTATTAAATCTTTTTTGATCAAACTTGTTCCATCATGTATGTTCGATTTCGAAATACTACGTTGTCGTTTTTGTGTTGTTGGCATTAGAAAATTTTTCGTATTAATATTAAAAAAAAATATAAGTGCTTGTCAAATGCTTCTTTTATACTATTTTCTAAGTGATTGTTGATTTTAGTTTAAACAACAATTTTTTTTCTTGTTCTTTTTTTTTTTTTTTTTTTGAAAGAATAATATTTACACTGTTAACTACCATATTAACTTGTACAAAATTATAGGTCTTCTGTCTTTAGCTGCAAGAAAAAAAGTTGAATTTTTTTTTTCTTTCATGTTTGCATCTCTTCTTTTTTTGTTTTACTATCTTTTAACGGTAACAATACGACGTATCGTAATGTCATATGATAAGACATATTTTTTTTTTTTGTATGCCAATGTTTGTGTTGTGTACTTATTCATCATTCCTTACATCGACTTTTTTTTTTATTACTCAGTATACGAAAAAAGAAACGCAATTTTCATTCTTGATGAGATAGAATTTTTTTTCTTTATGTATTTGTAGTCGAACGCATGTTTGTCATTATGTAAGTAAAAGATCAGTTCTCTCTCCTTGTTTTTTTGTTACGAACAAATCATTCCATACTATTAAAGGATTATGTATTTGTTATTCGTGATAAAATAGATTAATGACCTATATAAATTATTTGAGATGAGAATTTTTCAATGAACTTTTTTTTTGTAAATTTCATTTATTATTTTATTTATATTATTATTATTATTATTATTATTAGTTTTTGTATTCAGACATGTTTTCTTCCCTATTTGATAATTGATGTTTGAAGATTGAAGATAAAATACTATTTATCTAAAAAGTAACATTTAGATGTAACTTACCAAGGACGTGTGCACCTAACTAACATTGTTAACAAACGACGGATTTTTTTTTTTAAATGTTTATTTTAAGATTTATTTTATAATATAAATAAACTTTTATTTAAACAAAAGAATGGAAAGAGATGAAGATGATGATATTCCAACACCAAATACAAGTCGTTCAAATAGTATTAATGAGGATGAAGAGAAATCATCTTCATCCCCTTTACCACCTCCAGATGAAGAAACAATTCAATCTGAATCTTCTCCTACAAGTAAAATATCATACAATTTAATTTATTTAATTTATCAAAATTTATCTATTCTATCTAGAAGGTACATCTAACAATATTGCTGAACAAATAAGAACAACATTAGCAGCAAAACGGGCTTCATTCGCATCAAGTTCTTCTTCTGTTTCTGCTTCGTCAGAATCTGACACTGACTTTGTTGATGTTACTAAAAATGATGTCACTCAAGATGGTTCAACATCAATGAGTGCCGTAAGTTTTGCTAACTGGCTGATGCGCTCAAATGATTGCTTTATATAAGAATATGTAACAACTGTAGATAATGACATGTAATTATTATTCTTTAAATGGCTGCTTTTAATGTATCATAGATCATTTTCTTTTTAATTTTTTTGTTTTATTATCGTAACTATTATATGAAAAAACTTATTTTGAATGAATGAAGACAAAAACTTTTAAATCGTAACTTGAAAATTAAATGATTTGTTAACAACACAAAATTAAATTCATAAATCGTTGATGTAAAATCGTCTATCGTATTTCATAACGATGTCGGCGACCTTTCACGTCGAAAAAAAAAGAACATAAGGCAAGAGAAATAGACAAAAGAAAAAAAAAAGAAAAATGAATTACTTCCTACACATAACTTAATTATCACTCGTCCATCACTAGTCAATGTCGCATCCTTCTCTTCACCTATGACATTAGTTTTATATAGGGCGCACATGCCTATCAATACAAATGTATATGTGTCGAATGTCTGTATAGTGTGAAATCATAATCAATTGTTATTGTCATTTGTGTTGATGAGTAAGCTAACAAAAAAAAAAAAAACTCTGAAATCAATTCAAAGCATCCTTTTTTTCTATATAAATACACGTCTTAATGTCTTTTGCATTCATGATGAAGGATAAATAAGTAGCTGATTTATACTGAAGGATAAACTTGTTTTCATCGTATCTGTATATTGATCGGTCTCAGATGAAAAAAAAACAATATTTGTCCTTTGGACAACATTTACTTAAGTTGATTAGATTAATCTACAGCAAGTGTATTGACATATCTTGTATTTGACAGTATTTTTAGGAAAAAAAGAATCTTTCAGTATTGTTACGCAAAACTATCTCTATCTCATTCTTTCTGATCATATATGTGTCATATATTAATTTTGACACTAGTAGAAAAAGAAATTCTGTCTCAATACGATAAACGAAGGACAATTTGAGTCATCATAGAATAGTGTATATAAGTGACGAAAAAAAAAAAGACAGTCAAACAAAAAAGAATAAGAACAAAAAAGTGTCTTTGACGCTTTTACTAGTGTATTTTTTTTATTGTTGTTGTTATTCCTTCTTGTTTCTTTCAGTTTACTAGCTTATTTGCTCGCTTGCGCTTTTTTTCTTCCGTATTTTAGACGTATCATTATCTTTTTTTTTTTTCGATAGATTCTCTTCGACTATTGTTAATTCTTTAGAACTTTTTTTTTTTCCTTCTTATTCTTTATTCTTTTCCTTCTCGTTCTTTGCTTCTCTTCCTTACTGTCGATTGTCTTCGCTTTTTTCTTTTTCGCAACAAATGTTCATCTAATCAATATGACGTCTGATGTCGAAGATCTTACGAGATTTTACGCTAATTTACCTTCTATCTTTGAAATCGATCCATCAACTACTATTCAATCATCGTCTGATACTATCAATACAATTGTTAATAATGAAAAAATTTATCAACCAATATTTGGTTCATTCTTATTTGCTAATTCTGAACCATTTACTAGAGCAGCATTTATCAATTCTATATCATCATCAATTGATATAAAAACAATACAAAAACCAAAAATGAATGATAATGATTCTATTATAAAAGAAAATCATATATCAAATAGTACTAATATTCAATCAACATCACATCCATCATTAGTATCAATTGAAGATTTTAGTGATATGGATAATGAAGATGATTTTGATGGTATTTCTATTCAACATAATTCTACTTTAATAAAGAAAAAACTTAATAATGATAATAATTTACTTGATAGATTTAGTCATAATCATAATGAAAATGATGATGATAATAGTGATTCATTTTTAAATGATTTTACTGATGAAGAACAACAACAACATGATTCAATATCAATGTCATTTCTATTTAAAGATATTCCTGATATTGATGATCCAAATGAACATGAACAAGAAGATGATGATAGAATATTATTTGATCATATGGATATGTTCGATCAATCAGATTCAATATGTTCATCATCACCTGATTCACTCTTATCATCATCGCATTTACGTGATGATGATGACGAAGAGATAAATAATAATAATGATGATGACGATGTCACACTATGGAATGATGATTTTATTCTTGGAAAAACAACTTTACAAAATGATCGACCAAATGCACCATTACCACCTCCAATAGCTTTAAATTTAGATCTACAAGATCAAGTAGATTTTATTGATTCATCACCTAGTAATTCAATATGTTCAAATGATTCATTACATTTAAGTATTGGTTATACTGATCAAGCACAAATTTTTATTAATGATGGTGATGATTTTATAACATCATCTGATTCAGATAATGATGATGGTAATGATGATGATGATGATGATGATGATGATAAAATTCATGTTGAAAATAATATATTCAATTATGATGATAATGAAGAATTATCTCTACAAATTAACCTTGATTATCATCGTTCAAGATCATCTTCTTCAATTCTTCAAAGTCTTAGTACATATTCATCATCACCTATAGTTACTATTGATGAAGATATCAATGAAATAAAACCTATTCAATCAGGTTCTATTGCTAAAGTTGATGATGATGATGATGATTATGATGATTTAGAAATATTTAATTTTGATCAATCAGTATTATCTAGAATATCATTAGAAAATCTTCTTCAATTAAAAAATGAAACAAGACAAAATGAAATTGTTCATGATATTATTCGTATGAGACGTGTGTTTAATGAACATGATAATGATGATGAATTTATTGCTATTATGCATAATCCAAGTATATTTGAACAAGTATTATATGATAGTGATAATCAACAGGTAAATTCTTTTCTCAAGGTCATCTCGTTCTCTTCGAAAAAAATAACAACAGTAGTTAATGTTCATCAAAAATGAGAAGATAACCCGAAGTCTGTTCTTTCATAAACAATATGATATTTGTTTATTGGTCATCTTCGTTTGTTTTGCTGACATTTTGCGTTAGAAAATATCCTGTTTTTGTTTTTCAGTTCTCTGTTTATACTTTCCTAATTGCGTGCCAAAAGAATTCTCAAAGGAAGCTCTATTGTAGGCAATCGCTTTTTCTTCTGTTTGAATGAACATGTTAAGCTACAGTCCCTAACGGAGATCATTTCTTGGATTAAGCTTTTTCTATTATAATATAAATAAAAGCATTTCTATAAATAATTGACCATTTTTTGAGAATTTTCCAAAGTATTGAACACTTATTATTCTATATCTCCGCACAAAAAATGAGAATTTAAAAACAAAGGATACTGCAAATAAAATCTATAGAATGAAGGCCTATACAGAAAACAAATGATCTATTTTTAATCTTTGTTTATTGAATATTTCTCGCAATTCTAAAAAACTTCATGTGATTTGAATGCACCTGATTAAAGATGAATTTTTAAATGCAGGGGAGGGAATATTTAATTATCATAGAATAATCCTTCAACAAAAGTCAAGGATAACCGATCTCTTTATATTCTCATATGGTTTTGATTCTTCTGTTTGTTGCTAAATTGATCTATTTCGTCGGTAGTTGATTTATCCTCTTGGTAGGATATACATGTTATGCAATATCTCATTGATAGATACTGTCATCATTATCCATCAATCAGTTAACTACAAGGAAGAAAAAAAAGAAATCAATTTATCATATTCTTATATATATGTATATATATATATATTTTTTTTTTTTTGTTTTTAATAGCAATTGGATTTAGCCAAGCAAATAAATATTGTTACTAGTATGGTTCATACATCACCACAACCATTCATTGATAATAAAATTGAAAGCAAATCAATTGAACATTACCAAAATATACAACAACCATCACCATCATCAGCATCATCATTATCAATATCGAACAGCAAAAAGAACAGTCGTTCTAACATAAAAACAACAAATAATTCTTCTACTACTACTGTCAATCACTTTCTCATAGATAAAGAAAAAGAAGAAAATGTTGATGCTATTACTAGTTCTAGTCTAATAGAAAAGAAAGAAGAGAAATTATCAGAAAAGACTTGTTCAAATATCAACAGAACAGACATTATGAATAATAAACATGAACAACAAAATCATTATCAAATGATGAGTTCAGATGATGAATTTGATAATGATTTAGATTTATTAAATACACTTGCTCAACTTCATGGTTTAGTTTATATACCTCGATTATCATCAGAAATAAATCAAAAGACAAATGAACAAATTCAACAATATAATGAAGAAAAAACTTCATCAAAATGTTTTTCTTTAACATCATTAACATCTTCTGGTTTATTTAATAATAATGAATCACATTCTACTGATATTATTTTTGATTTCAATGTAGCATCTTCATTAAAAGCATCAACAAATGAATTAAATAATTCAATAACATCATTAAATCATTTCATAATTAATGATTTACAAAAAACAAATACAATATCAAATATAAATAATAATAATAATCATTTACAACAAACAACAATACGAGATAATATCAATTCTAATTTTAATGATTTATACAATCAATCCATGTCTTATGAATCTTTACTCAATGACAATACAAATCTCATTGATTATTTACATTGGCTTATAAATCATTTAAATGACGATTTAAAATCACCAACTAAATTTCATTCAATAGAAAATCTTGAAAATCTTATTCAAAATAATCATACAATAACAAATACTATTCATCATACTAATAAATTTCAACAATCTAATATTATTCAAGAAGAAAATCGTATGTTATCCTCTATCAATACTGATATTACACAAATTATTGAAAAATTAACTTCAAATATTCTTCAATTAAAATTAGATGAAATCAATGAATCTAAACAACGAATTGCATATTTTGTTGATCAACTTTTATCACAAGCAATTTATGAAGTTAATAATGAAGATCATAATTTAATGGTTGATAATCTTGAATCAGTTATGAATTGGCATAAACAAACAGATGAACAATTACTCGATCCATTTGATCAAACATTTGATAATATGTGGATGAAACAATTTGAAGTATCTGATGACATTATAAACCAAAATAATATTGATAGAATATCATTTTATTCAAATACATTTGATGAATCAAATTTATTTTCTACTATATCAAATCAAGAAAATCCTATACAAGAATCTCTTTCATCATCATTACTAATAAATTCTTTTGATTCATCTATTACAACTAATAATTTAACGAAATATTCATTGATAGAATCAATTAGAAATATTAATTCAGATGATAGTTCGATTTTTCAAAATGATTTTATTTTCAATAAGGTAATTTTTTTGTCATAAATAATTTCTAATACTTTTTTTCTTTTGTTTCTTTATTTTTAAAAATTCTTTTAAGTATATAGGGTAAAAAATAATTGAGCACAGTTTGCTATCAAGCTTTCAGCTCATATGCATTTTTTTTTTCTCACCTGATTTCATTTATCTCTTATTATATGTCATATATAGTTGATGAATTCTATTAAATTATATATTTAGAGCAAATCATCAATAACGACTGATGAAAAAATTAAGGAAGAAATAACTGAGTCAAAAAATTTACCAGTACGTAGTTTTATTCTATTAAATAAAATAAAGAAAAAAAAATGTTTTGTTTTCTTTTTTTTTTAAGTCAACTGAAAATGAACATATTACTAACGCACCAACAACAAAAGAAATCAATGGAAGTGACAGTATAAGTAGCGACAGTAACAATGATGATAATGATGATGATGATGATCAATCAAAAAAATTAGCCAATATTTTTGCAACTACATCACGTTTATCACAATTTGAAGCCTACGCTAGCGATCAACCACTTAATACACTAGATGAAGTTGATGGTGAATATGAAGAAGCATTATCAGATCCACTTGAACAAAAATCTAATATAACGAAATCTACTGGTGGTGATGATGAACCATGGGAACTTGAAGATAGTGGTGAAGAAAAAGTAAAACCAATACCAGCAATAATATCACAAAAATATGATTCATATGATAATGTTCCTTTGGATTCTCCAGTATTAAGAGTAGCATCAAAATTACCACCAAAAAAAGAAGAATTCAAACATAAAGAAGAAAGTACTGACGACAGTGAACAGGAAAATTATGATAATTATTTTGATAAACATAAACCAACTGAAGATACTAGTGAAACACCAATATCAAAAACTGTACGATTTGATGAAAATATAGAAAAAGTTGCTGTTTTAACACCACAAGATAGTCTTGACGGATCAGCAGCATCAACTACAAGTAGTGATACAGATGACATTGAAGATGAAGAAGATACAACACTGAATTTTCAAACAGTTAACGATCGAATTACTGATTATATGAGTGAAAAAGAAACAAATAAGAAAGAAACTAATGAGGATAAAACAGATGAAGTTACAACACGTAATACTACTCATCCACCAGAAACTCGTATAACATCAACAGAAAGTGAAGATTTACCACCACCATTACCACCGTTACCACCATTAAATAAAAAATCATGTACGTTCATTGTTTAATACAATTTAATTTTATTTATTTATTTATTTATTTATTTCAGCTACTTCATCGGATAACATTCCATTAAAATCAACAACTTCATCATCACCAAAATCCAATAGAGACTTAAAACGTACAATAAATTTACGTTCTGAATCAGAAATGACTCCAACTATGCAAACAACAACTGATGCAAAATTATTAAGTGATACAGATACACCAATGGTTCGATCATTTGAATCAGGTATAGTAATAAATATGATTCGTATTTATTATATCGTGGCGAACATACGTTTTGAGTAACTGCACTTTTAAATTTTCTTCTCGATAGTAATAGCTAGCAAGAGTCTGAAAAAAAGATTTTATTTAATAGAGTAAATAATTCTGAGTAAAATGAAACATTTTCGATCTCATCTCTCCATAACTTCCCTTCATTGAACTGCAGTCAATTTACAGAAGTGCTAAACATGGCAAAAAAACATTGAAATTTTCAATAACAAGAAGAGTAAAATGTTTCTTGGTCCTTCTGTAAATTGAATGCAGTTTGATGAAAGAAGGTCATAGAAAGATTGAAGACGTTTCATTTTACTGAGAAGTATTTACTCTATCAAATAAAATCTCTTTTCCAAAAGCGTTGCAACGGATGCCAAAGATCTAATTTAGAAATCTCGTTTTCTGAAGACTTTCATCTCAGCAGTTTTGTGCAAGCCTTCGAGCCTACCTATCTTGATCGGAAGTTCTTTCAGGTACATAAATGTTTTATTTTTGAATGCTTGCTAGCTATTATCACCGAGAAGAATACTTAGTCATACAGCTGCTCGAAACTTTTGTTCGTCACTATAGTTGAAGATATATGATGTTGATAAATATCGTTGTTGTTAGTGATTTATTGTTTGAGAATAATTATTATGATTATGACTTGAAGCAATATCGTAATAAGTACAATTATATAACAGCTAAAAATTGACTGTTTTTGATTGTAGTAATGTTGATCGTTGATTATTAAATAGTTATTTAACATTATTGTTATTCAATATCATGCACTGATAGCATATGTAATAAGGATTTATAGAATATCTTTAAATGATTTTATTAATAGAATTTGATATTTTTGTTTTCTATGAAAATTATCAATTAAAATTTTTAATTAAAATATTTTCATTCGAATTAAATAATCTTTTAAATTATTAATTGTTAATGAACAATATAGTCGTTCGAAATCAATAATGAGTATTGATTCTTGTTTTAATCAAGTTTTATAAACAGATGAATATTTATTCTAGACAAAAGAAAGATAAGATAAAAAGAATATAAACTTTTTATTACACTGATGTCAATGGTTTTATTGAATGATGTAATTCTTTTTTTAATTCAAGATAATTAAGATAACGAAAAAAATTTTCATTATGTTTAATATTAGTCGATATTTCGTTTGATCTATCAATATATCGATTAATTTTATTATTAACACTTCAATGCTGTTATTCATAGATGACGTCGTAATCATTGTTGATGGTGATGAATTGAAATCATTGAATAAAACATAATTCATTTCTTGATGAAAAATTGTCAAAATTTCATTTTCTTCAACATTCTTATTTTTTATTTGAATATCAAATGAAGTCTTGTTTTTAAATACGTTCATCAATTTATTTTCCTATTGAATTTATTTAACTGAGATATTGATCATATAAGTTTCTTCAAACATACAAAGAGATTCTGTTTTTTTTTTATCAGCATCAATCAAATTTCTATTAGACATTGTCATCTTTAATACATACAGTTTCTTGGTATTTTCATTAGGTTTTTTTGATTGACAAGCTTGTATATTACCACATGGTATTTAATGCAAACGATGTAAAAAAAAAAGCTTTAATAAATCATCCTCACTATTGCTAACTGTTTTTAGTATCCAGGCTTGATGTCTTTTTTTTGTGGAACTCACATATATTTGCGAAGAAAATAGTGAGTGTAAGTTTTAAGTTCAAGTTTTCATGGCTCCCCCCTCTCTCCATTGCAACACTTAGCAACGGAGGCTACCATTACAGACAGACCTTCCATTGCAGACATCCCTCCCCCCCCCCTCCATTACAGACAGACCCCTCAATTACAGACATTCTCCATTACGGACCTTAGCAATTAAGAATAACAGATGTCAGACTTTCTGGTTTTTTTGAAAAATTAATTAAGTTATAATTTTGAAAGATAATCAACATCATTGTTTGTGAGTTGATTAATATGTATAATAGTGCATAAGAAAAATAGAGCGCTCTCAAACAAAAAAAAAAACTTCTGTTTTAAATGTAGAAATAAATAACAAAGTCTCGCTCTTGTCATTGATTATCAATGAAAACAACTACAGTGTATACGAAATTTTTCAGTTTACATATGATGTACTAGAATATTAAGGTTTCAGGATATATGTGAGTTCCACATTTCAGCTCCAAAGGAGCTGCTCTAACAAGCTTTTTTTGATATATTTAATTTATACAATAAGAAAAAAAGACAGCAGAGTATTACTGATTATATCAGAGTACATTACTTTTTTTAGTTACACAAATCAATGAATAGAATATAAAAACAAGGAAAATATATATATTGAAATGAGTATACATAGTCAATAGAGTTATTTGATAGCGTGAACATATATACATAATGGAGCGAGGAATCTTGACTGTTAGGTATATATACATTGCACTCATCATTATTATTATTATTATACTCAACGTTATGTTCATATCAAATAATATGTTTTCTTCTTTTTTTTTTCTTTTGCAAATACTTATCTATTATTTTTCTTCATTATTATTATTTATTTCTGAATTTTTCTCATTGTCACTTTCTGCAATTGAAGTAAGCAAAGTTAATGCACATGGTATTGAACTAACTGAATGAAAATCAAGTAATTCTTCAACAACAATAGGTGTTGTCAATGTTTTTGTTGTAATCATTAATTGATCATTTGGTATTTGTTCAGATTCGATTAAATCATGCGTAGTTGAAAAACTTCCATGATTATTATTATTATTATTATTATTATTGGTTGGTGCTATTGTTGTTGTTGGTGGTGGTAGTGCTGTTTCGATTGATTCTTCTGTTATAATAATAGAACTTGGTCGTCGTTTTTCCTGTTCATTAACTATACAAAATGTAGGTTGTAATGGTGTTTCAATAGGCGCAAGTATTCCTGTAATTGGACTTGCATCGCCAGCATTACGACGCATAATTAGATTTGCAAGAAGATTTGATGGTTGTAATGTTGATTCACGTTTTGGTAATATTGATCTTATAAATCTTGGAGCTTTACGTACATTACTATGACTACTATAAATAGATGATGATTGATTTCTTGGTAGTTGACTTTTATAGTCACCTTGAATAATACGTTGTATTTCAGCATTTGATACAGGTGTATAAGAAAGTGCAAGACGACCACTTTGACAAGGAATTGCTGATGAACGACGATCAATTACTTTTTGTCGACGATAATAAGCCATTTCAAGACGATATATTATTAAACGAGCGAGACCAATAAATAATAAACAAATAACAATTGGTGATACACCAACTAGAACAGCATAAAATGTTCGACGAATACATTGACGTGAACATTGTTCCATAATGTTGCATAGAAAACAGTTACTTATACAATTATCTGCTGAAACAATCATCCGATACAAACACTGAGATCTTGTTAGTTTTTTTTGTCTGATAAAGATTTATGTAGAATGGACATTTTTCTTGACTTTACTTACTACGGCATGTTGTTAACGAAGTGTTGATACAAAAAAAAAAAGGGCAATAATAATAATAATAATAGCAACAACAACAAGAACCAATGCATTAGAGAAAAAAACGATAGTAACGTAGCTTGTCGGATTACCCCAACACAGATACGGACCTATGCATATATATATATATGTATAAACAGTAGGGTGGAAGGAGAAGTAAACTGTTGTATGTAATATTCTCATCATATTTCCGCCTACTAAACGATGGCATTTATATTGATATATATAATCAGAAGCTACATTTCTGCCATGCACAATAAATTAAACAACTTGAGGAGTGGCCTGTTGGTTAATATCATCTATTGATGGATTTGAAACAATAAGACATTCTTCTGAACATCTTACAATAGTTAATTGTTGTTTCAAACGCCAATTTGAATAACATCTTGATAGTTGAATACATAAACTTAAACTAATATAAAGTAATGCAGCAATTACAAGAGGTGTAAAACCAAGAAATAAAGTTTTTTTCAATGATGTATTGTTATCATTATTTTCTTCTCGTATAGGATGATTCATCTTGTTCTAAGAAAAATAAAAGAAAAGATTTGTTTGTAAAAGAAATAAAGGAAAATATTGTTTTCGATCTTAATTTCTATCATATATTCTCGTTTTTAGTTTGTTTCGAAGAAAAAAAAAAAAAGAATAATGACAACAAAATAAGATTTATTCTCCGAATAAAGATATGAATATATGTGCGTGTCTTTGTTAGTTGTAATAATGGCATCACTACTCAATCATAAGATGAACGACGTAATTCTCTTCTAGTAATAGAATTTCTAGTAGGCTTTCTGCTTTTTTTTTTTTCATTTATTCATTCATAAATATTAAGTTCTTGTTATGTTGTTCTATAAGACATTGACGAGTGAGAAACAGAACATCTAACAAATAATCAAATATTACTGAGGATTCGATAAAATATGTTTTGCAATAATTGGTTATGAAGAGGTTCGAATAAATGACATTAGTTTCTATCTATAGATTTCAACGAGATCCCCCCAACAAAGAAAAGAAGATTTATATCAAAAATCTATTTGTCTAATATAATTTATATTTCAGGAAATTATGTCGATTCATTTCCGTTAATATATTTATTAATATGAATAAATGTATAAACAGAGGACAAAAAAAAAATATGCAATACTTGTAGAAATTCTATCTATTATTAATTAGAAAGAAAACAAATACTAATCTTAATTGTTTTTTTTTTTTTGTTTGTTTAGCGATTCTTCGTCCAACATCGAAAGATTATAGTGACATTGATCCGGATGAAGAAAATGGTGTGATTTCATGTATGATTGAGAATAATCAAGTTAATATTGATGTTAAAACGATTTCACCATTTAAATGTATTTTTGGTTCAGCTGGTAAATTACAAGAAGATCATCAAACAGCTATTATTGTTATTTATGGTTGTTGGTTACCTGATCGTCGTTTAAGAGAATATCGTTATATTATGGATCAATTGTTTTAGTTAGTGAAATTTTTTGTTATTAATTTTTGTTTATCTTTTTTTTTTTAGTTATATTTATCATAAATTAGAAAAATTAGTAACTAACGATTATGTACTTATTTATTTTCATGGAGCAACACCAAAACATCGAACACCAGAATTAAAAATTCTTCGTAAATATTATCAAATGATTAATTTTCGGTAATATAGAATGTATTTGTTTTTTCTTATATTCAATTGAATCGTTTTCTTCTTAACATATATATTCTTTGTTTTTTTTTTTGTAATTAGATTACGAAAAAATCTTCGTGCTATTTATGTTGTACATCCAACACGATGGTTACGTGCTGTTATTGCTCTTTCTCGACCATTCTTCAGGTAAAAAAAACAAAAGTTATGCTGTTTTCTAAATATTTAATAAATAAATATATATATTATTTATCTATAGCAATAAATTTTATCATAAAGTTCATTATTTATTTACAATTTCTGAACTTGAACGAGAATTTCCTCATAATCCTGTTCCAATTCCAATTATTATTGAACAGTAAGTTTTTATTTTTTTTTATTCTATTGATTAAAATAAAATTCTTTATATTGGAAATCATTTATTATGAAGAAATTTCTCTTTCTCTAGACATAATACATCAGTACTCTATATTGATCCTTAATAAGGAAAAGATATAAAGGTAGAATATTATTGTTTTGTAATTATTCAGAAAAATCAAATTTGGTGTTGTTTATTCTATTTTTTTTCTTATGTGTTTTGTTTCATTGGTGATAGTCATAATATTTTATTTTAGATACGATAAAACTTCTCGTACACAATAGAAACATGAATATAAATATTCTTAAATTTTGTAGAGAAAAAAAAAACACAACGAAATCATGTAACTTATTTGTTGCATTAAATAACAGCAATCTTAGCTTGTTTTCTTTTTTGTTTTAATTTTAAATCTTGATATTTTTTCTTACTAATTAAGAACACTTGTTAACAAATTCAATGTTCTATTAATAAAAATATACAGTTTCAATATCTTACAAGGAAAGTTCACTAACTGATGACAAGTCACTTTTCAGTCGAGACTACAGCCATTATGTAGATCCAAATGACCTAGGAATAGTCTGTGATCCTACAAGGAAA
Source organism: Rotaria sordida (assembly GCA_905250125.1). Taxonomy (NCBI): domain Eukaryota; kingdom Metazoa; phylum Rotifera; class Eurotatoria; order Philodinida; family Philodinidae; genus Rotaria; species Rotaria sordida. The sequence continues at coordinate 28,544 of CAJNOL010000187.1, read as the reverse complement.
CTAGCCGAGTTGATTTCCGTCATTTGAGCGCATAGTTTCAGTCGGAAAGAACGTTCCTTTGTCGAGATATTGAATTTCCAAAAAAATGATCGTTTGCCATAAAAATTGAGTTTACTTGAAAATTCAATATCTCGACAAAGGAACGACGTTCTTTTCTGGTGAGACTTTCAAAATATTCTAGTAGTCATTCAATCTATTTATGGAACGAAATTTCAGTTCCAAATACCGTTATTTGATTTTTCTGTAAATACCAAAAGCTGGATCAAGAATTCAGTAAAATAGTCACAACTCAGCTCCAGAAACCTATGGACACAAACTCTTTCAGAATTTTTCTAGTTTTATTGCGACCTCCATATGAATCCAATATAAGCTCAAATAACGGGTATGAATTTGGGTAGTTCTCTCGTAAACTTATTACTACAGAGATACTAAATTTCTTTGCGGTATTTTTTTTAATGAACACTGTGATCATCTCAGACAAACTGATTTTTGAATTTCGACTTGAACTTGTACATAGAGATAGCTTTTAACAAGAATAGTTTCTTGTGACAATTTCAGATCTTTTAATTTACTTCTATTCTGAAATAAGAAGACCAAATCTACTAATGTAAAACATACGCCATTACCATAACTGTATCTTAGGATAGGAACAAGGAAAAGATCTGAAAATTTCACAAAAAATATGTTGTATTAACTCAAAAGTAATTTATCAGTTGGAGAACTTCCTTCGTTAGTAAATTTCAATTATAATCAGAAAAAAAAGGATGAAATTATTTTATCGATTTATTAATATTAAGAAAATTTTTTTCTTCGTAATCTTTATTCAGATTTGATATACGACATTCGAGAGTCAGATTTTTTCGATTTTGTTGTTAATATCAGTATGTAAGTATAAAGTTGAAGTGTTGAGAAATATAAAAATACATGCATGCATATTCCATCCTATTCAATACTAAAAATGCTTGTCAACTTTTTCTTTTATTTTTGACTTTGCAGTGTTATTTCTTTTATTTTTTCTTATGCTTCTTTTCTTGTTTTTATTAATATTCCATAAATTGTTATTGAATTCTTTTTATAGAACGGATTGGCTATATTCTCAAAAATATGATCGTCAAAATGCAAGTATAAAACGTTCTATTGAACGATCAACATCACAACAATTTGGTGGACATGGACACGAATCAGCTGCTTAATAACATCTATACCGGTCTTCTAGTTCTTGCTCTTGTTTTTCTTCCTCTTCTTATATTTTTTTTCCTGCTATATTTTAATTTTGTTGTGCAATAATGTGGTACTTCGTTTTTGTTTTTGTTTTTGTTTTTGTTTTCATTTCGTATCGATTCGCAGTGACAATTTATATTGTATACGTCTCTAGCCAACGGAAAGATTTGCAGCAATCAAATTGTTTATTACACTTTAACGAAAGAAAAAAAGATGCAAAACCAAATTTTAACAATTAGAAATCAGAGAGTGTGCGATTGTTTTTTTGTTCTAACTATGTGTGTTACTTGTTTCTTTTTTTCTTAATTGATATATTTTGAAATATATACATATAGTTCGGCATTATTTCCATATATCTAATACTGTGTCAATCGATTCTTTAAGTCGATATATATATTCCCCTGATCAAAATAAACTAAACACATTGTTTTGATGCTTTTCTCCTCTTTACAATTGTCATTGAGCCCCTCATTTTTATAACACAGATACATCTTTGATTACTTAACCTTTTCCGAAAATTGCAGCCTTAGAGAATGAGAATCCGTGGGGAAAAATGTAATTATATCTCATGTACTCATGTAGTCGTGAAATGAAAATCTGTTGTTTTCTTACTGAATTTAGTTTTTTTCTGTCCTGTAATACCAACTTTTGCCGCATACATTAGCTTTTTCCGGTCTCATTCTCACTATTACGAGCTTTTTGAGATAAATCTCTTCACAAAACGCTTTGAAAAAGTGCGAAGAAGCGAATATGATCATCAAAGGCTATTGTTATTGGAAACAGGAAAAAGGAAAAATTTAGCAAGAAAACAACAGATTTGCGTTTCATGGCCACATGAATACATGAGATATAATTATGTTTTTTTCAACGGATTCTCATCCTATAAGGCTGTAATTTTCCGCAAAAGTTAAGTAATCAAAGATATATCTGTGTTATAAAAATGAGACCCAACGACAATTGTAGAAAGAAGAAAAACATCAAAATAAGGTGTTTAATTTATTTTGACCAGGGGAACATATGTATTTTAATCATGATTGACACATTTTTGGTACTCGAAATATCAACAACATAATCATTAATATGACAGATTTTATAATTAAATTTTCCTATATGCGGAAAATAATTATACATATGTATAGATTTATCCATTGAAGCTGATTGACGATAATCCGAAATAACAGCATATATCCTCTCTGGTAAAAATAAACGGAATTAAATTTGACATAGTACCAGATGTTGCTATTAAATATAACATATGTAATAGTTGATCAAATGGAATTCATTCTCAATCAATTAGATCTAATTGAATATTTGTATATAATATTTGACGTTAGCTATATTTTTTAGTTGCTTGACAAGGTTTTCTTCGTAATTCTAATATATCAAAACTATGATAATGTAATATACGATTACGATATTCATAAAATGTTTGTTCTTTACCATGATTAAATATTTCCATAGTCACTAAAAAAATTGGTGTTACAACACAAACAGCTAACATTCGAAAAGAAATACTAATCAAATGAGAATTCATTCATGTACATTGTGTTAAATTAACAAGCTTTGAGACTATTACTCGTATAAGAGAATGATACATTTTTGATAAAATATACTCTCATTAGATGGAAAATTTTTGTATTCAATTAATAACAACAGCATTATGATTATATACACCCATATTAGAGCCCTATAGAGTCAGAATTGTTCACTCAGAAAATTTTCATTCCTGCAGTTCCGACTCCAGCTCTGGGTATGAATAAAAACAAGACATTCATACCGCACACTCACATCCTACAATTGTTCTATAAATGCTCATTAGGCTTATACTTCGACAAGTCAGACAATTTTTTCATGCAATACACCAACAGACAAAGTCTCAAAAGTTGAAAAAAAAATGAGTTATTTAAAACATCATAGCTATTTTCTTTTAGCTGTTGATACCTCTATCTTTTGGCATATTGCACAAAAATCATTCTTCGACTTTTTGAAGTTTAATTATGATAGACACTTATGAGATGAATTAAGACTATTTTCTTGAGAGTAGGTCAGTTGTACTGAAAAGTCAATATGGACTACATTTATTATAGAAAGATGTAGGTCGGATGATTTCAGATGATAATCTTTCGAATGCATATAAATACTCAAACGTTTAAATTTTGAAGAAGGTCTCTTTTACTTGAGTAATGTTAGGTGTTCTCATGAAGGTTCTCTTAAGAATTCAATCTGTGAATATCTATTCCATCTATGTATCATCTTTTCTATTCGGATTATTTTCATTTCTTTTATTATCAATATTTCAATTATCAGAAAGACTATATACGTGCAGCTAGAGCATACGACGAAAACAATCAAGACACTAGAACTGTGATAAAGTACATGCGATGATCATTAAAAATGCCATATCATGAGAAACTTGTCATCGAAAAAATTTTATGCGTTCGATTACATTGAAATGTTTGAAACGCAATTCAATTATAATACATGATCCTGTTGACTATTGAATGATTTATTAACTCATTCAAAATTTTGCGTATACGACATCCAGATAACATCCGTCTTTAAGCATTTTTTTCATTTTCTCGAGTACTAATTTTCTATCGAAAAAAATTTCAAGTCAAAAGACTACTGATGACATATTTTTATCAGTTACTTATAAGCGTCAGTAAGATTTCTGCAAAACTTTGAACCTTTAGTTTTTCTCTTGACAATACAATTCATACATGAATAGTGTACATTAGCTGAAGCGGCTATTTTCTTTTTTAAATAGTAGAAACATCCAATCGAATTATACTAGTCGAAATATTTTGTTTTATATTTTGCTCTAAGAAAATAATACAAAGAAAAAATGCATAATTATCCAGTATTTGATAACTATATAGAAAATATTAGGTTATACTTTTTTGTGACCATTCATTCCTAGGCTTTAGCAATCGGAGTCTAAGATCAGAGACTAATGAGTATGTTTTCATTATCAAGCGAGGGTGAGACTGACGGTAATTGGGTACGCTTTCAAAACAACTGAGAATAACAAGCTTCAAGCTCCTTTTCTAGAGTTCCTAGACAATGGGAAAAGGCGCTGAATGGCATTTAACAATAAGATTTAGACCGTTGTAGAACATTCCAAGACCTTCCTCGAAATTTGAGTACCTGGAATACGTTTGTGAATGTTCTAAATAATACAGTGTTTTTAATTTTACGCAGATAAAAATTTATATTCAAGATGTCAAGGATGATGGATAGTGATACACCGATTTGCTATAGTCGTCATATCAATATCATTGTTTCTGAGCTTATCGAAATATATCATAGGGTGCTGAGACGTGCTGTAAATATCATAGTTATGTACAATAGGCTTATCTACCAATTACATGAATGTTTAGAATAATAATAATGTTAAATTAAGAAAAACAGAATATTCAAACGACAAGTAACGAGAGAATATCAGCAAGGCAAACAAAACATAGAGCGCCAATTAAAAAAAATTCTTTTGGAAATGTAGAAATAAATAAGACAGATCATTTCTCTGGTGATCAATTACCTTGGGAAAACTTCTATAGTCGCCTAGAGAGTTTTTTACTTCACATAATTTGTATTAGTATAACGAAGCTAAACAACGCATGTGAGTTTCACATTTCAGTCTCAAAGACGCTGCGCAGAAAAGGTCTTTTTTATTTGAAAAAAATCTTCTTACATTTCTCCTTTTGTTATTCTCATTGAACAGTTTAATTAGATTTTCTTTTTCTTTATCGAATTATTACATAACATAGATATAAATTTATTAATCGTATTAATAATAGAACTTAGAAAAAAATATATATATATAATTATTCATAAAAAAAAAAGATTCGTTAGTTAATATACATTATTAAGATTAAACACGTGAGAAAAATGATCGTTTTGTTTTTGATAATTCATCTTTAACTTCTGTATACCTATTTGGACTAAATTTAAAATAAACTATTGTTGAAATAACAATAATAATTATTAATACAATAGGTATAACTACACCAGCAATCCATATTGGCTAAATAAATTTAAAATAAACAAAAGATAATTTCAATAATTAAAAAATATTTATTAAATAAACTTACACTTGATGATCTTTCAACAAATACAAATACACCAGCTGTATCTGATCGAAATTTAAGCATACGATTGTTTGTATCAAATGTAGTGGGTAATTTTAAATAGACACCATTTCGAGGTTCAAATTGAAGAACATCAATATTTTTTTCATTGTCATTAAATTCTTTTAATGGAATTTCAAATTCAATATTAGAAGAAAATCGATGTTCATGTGGTTCAATAACATAGACATTATCAAAAAGTGTTTCTTTAGCCTATAAAAGAACATTTGAAAAGGAACAAAATTTGAAAAAAAAAACAAAAAAAAATTGTTTTCTACATACAACTATATTTTGTCCATTTTTTGGAAGAATTTTGGAAAGTTGATCACGAGAAAATTGAGAAAATTTTACTGATATTGTTTTATTAACACAGTTCGCTGGAAACGTTAAAATAGCATTTCTAAATAAAAGTTTTTTTTTATCAAAAAAGTTTTCTTAAGAAAAAATAACGGATATATCGAAATAAATGTTTTTCTATGTATTCATTTAGTATCTGGCTCAATCTTCATTGTATAGACTTGAGGTTTTTATCGAAAAGATTCATAGGAAAAGAACCGTAAGAAGATCAAAAACAGCTGATTTCAAAATATATTAAAAGCTGTTAGCGCAATCTCTGCAGAATTAAAATGTGAAACACAGTGTAGTTGTTGATGTTAATCACAGAGAAATTGTTTCATTCTATCTATTTTTGGACACATTTCTTCATCCTCCTTTTACTTAATCCTCTAGAAATGAAATCAGATAGTAATTCATATAGTATAACGAGACATTATTGAAATACGGTCTGTGATCGTATATGAGCAGCGTTCGTCGAGGTTCAAGTTCTACACTACTTTTAGATCGTGTTTCACAAAAGGTATAACTTAAAAACTTTAAGACTGGTGGCTTTATTGTTTCCTCTCGATTTCAATGAAATAACTACTGAATCAGTCTCAGAAATCAAAGCAGAACTAAACTTTTTTTTGTGCATTCATCTTGAGAAGAATATCAGATTTAAATGGCTGTTTAATAGAATTTTTGACAAATGGAACTTTCCAAATTTCATATTCGATTTTAAACAAGTTTGAATCATATAGCGAGAATACTGAGATAGACATTTATTTTGATGTACTCATTAGATTAAGACTTGAGATTTTTTTTTACTCTAATTTCATTGTATGAGTATTTTGTCCAATAAGTTGATATTTAAATTGAAATGGTTGAACAATAATTCGACCTTTTTGATCTCGATTTGAAAAATCATTATTACGAGTTGACACATAATGATAAACACCAGCTGATTCAGTAGATATTAAACGTGCTCCAAGATCAAAATATGCCGAAGCATTATATAATAAAGGATCAGTATCTAAAGAATACATTAAATAACAGAAATACAAAAACAAAAAATTCAATTTTTTTACTTTGTCCCGAAGCAGCTAATCTTCGACGATCATTCAAAGATAAATTAAGAAAATTTGTTTGATTTAATAATGCAGGTATATTGGCAGTTAATAAACCAGTAGAATTTAAATATTCAAATTGATTCCAATTTGGATTAACCATCTAAGGAAAGAAAAAAGGAAATATAACAATGATTTGTTTTATTAATTTAATTATTATATTTACTCTATTAGTTAAAAGTAATAAATTATTTCGATCAATTTGTTGATTTCCTTGTCCATCACCCTGTGGAGTGGTATTTGAACCAATCCATCTAAATAAAAATACAATATTATGTATCGTAATGGTTCCAGAAATTGATCAAACAAATTTAATTTCGACTTTTTTCCGTAATGATAACTTGCATAAAGAATCTAAATAATAGCTTGGATAGAGAAAATTGTTTTCAACAAGGTTTGAAAGGAAATAAAATCTAAGATCTCTAGAAAACTTTAAACATAGGTTTTCAGCACATAGAATATGGGAATAAAAACTTCATTTGATTACACAATACGATATGTTTCCGAGTTTTCTACGACATTTTCTGACTGAATTACATATGTTTTCAGAGAAGCCCCAAAAAATTCATTTTGTCCAGTTTTTCCTTAGAAGAGGACAAAAAACCATATTTGAACATTTCTTATTATCGATATAGTTCCGTCGAAAAATGTTGTGAACAGCTCGGAGACATCTCATTTTGTAGAGAATTAGTTACTCTATCACCTTGTGTGATCAAAAGAAGCTTTTATTTTCGGGTTCCGAGTGCTGAAAAACTAGGTTTGCGGTTTTATAGATATCCTGAACTCAGAAAATGCTCTGCAGACTTTATTTTTCTCAAATCCTTCTTGAAAATAATTTTCTTCATTCAAGCCATTATTTGGATTCTTTATACAAGTGACGATTACGGCAAAAAATGTTGAAATTAAATCTCTATGATCAGTTTTTAAAGCTACTGTATATCAGATAAAAAGTACATACTGAATATGAACATATGAATTCGGTGGAATTTCTAATCGATTTGGTACAAAATCATATTCGACAGCTGGATATACTAAAAGAAAAAGTTTCATAATATATGTACAATCATTTTTGATTTATTCTCTTTTTTAATTTACCTTGAACAATATTTCCACGTCTACCTCTTACATTCAGATTATAAATAGGTTTATCTTGATATTCAGATGGACGTTGTCGAATTTCAAATATAAATGATCTAAATCATTTATAATAAATTTCATATTTTATAAACAAAATCTTAAAAACCTGTCTTGAAAAACTCGTCCATATTGTGCTGTATTTATAGCAAGTTGAAATGTTAAATCTATACTATCAAATAATTTAATTTCAGGATTTGTTTGATAGCGATAACCTCGTCTTTCAGCAATCGATTCATTTGGAAAAAATCTTATAAATCAAAAAATAAACCAATTATTTATCTCATTCTGTTAGTTTCTTTATCTAAGTCTTACTCTTTCATTATATAAAGATTACCATTATTACTTGTTGAACTTGTATTCCACCCATCATAATCACCAGTTGATATATTATATCTAAAACAAGAAAAAATATCAAATTAAAAGTTGGTGAAAAAAACATCAAAACTTACCGAACACGTAAAACACATTTTTTTGCACTTATATTTGGTAATGTCCAATTAAATACGGGCATATCTGAACCATAAACATCACCAAGATGATTTTCTCTTGTATATGATGGTGCATAACATTCTGGCGGTGGTTGATTATGACTTGGAAATTCAATCCAACGAGGTTTTATACCATTTAAAAGTGGATTATTAAATGTCTAAATAATCATCAAAATTAAAATAAGATTAACAAAAAAAAAACAAATGATTTTGTGACAAATATACTTCGCATGCTTCTTTATTATTGGGTAAAATAATTTTAAGATCATGGGCTTTTATTAAATCAGCTTTTGTTACAAATGTACATGCAAAACGTGATTGAACATTTTGACTATTTTGACGATAATAAGAACATAAATCTTGTCGATTTGTTAAAATAGCGATATCCTATTGAATTAAAGAGTAATTAAAACAAACACAAAAAAAAAACTTTTTATTTCAGAAAATATTTGTCCTACAATCCAATTAGTTGGTTGCCAATATGGATAATAATCACGTTCTTCAGGACATTCATAACCATATCTTGTACCACCAGGATTCTGTCGTGTATAATTTGATGAATTACCCTGAAGAGGCTATTAATTAGAAAAAAAACCTATATTGGTGAAATAAATAATTGTTGATTTGTTTTCTATTACTTGATTAGCAGTAAATAAATTTTTATTTCGACTTCGTACACCACAATTTAAATATGATGTTAAATCTTCTGTTAATCGATATGTTGAATTATTTTCTCCATCAACTGATAGAGGTATTGTTCTATTTTTGAAAATCAATACAATTAAAATATTTATATGAAATTAAAAAAAACAAATTACATACACTGTTGATTTTCCATCTCGAAGTGTATCACTACATGTATATTGAAATAAAATTGTACAATCAGCATTAACATCATTACATGAATGTTGATTTGTCCTATAGGAAATTTTAAGATTAGAAAATGAAAACATTATTATTACCATTGAATTGGCAATATCGAATTAGAATAATAATACATGGTTCCATTATCACCAACATTGTATCCACCTCGATTATTATTTTGTGAATCAAAACTTCTGAAAAAAAAGGTACATGTATATATTTATTTGAGAATATTCAAAAATAAAAACTTACAACTTGGGATTGGCTCGTTCACGAGTCTGTTCATTATGTCGATTATTACTACCTCTGAAAATTCATGTACATAGATATTAGAATAAGATTTATAAGAATTGTTATACCTTGGATTATGTAAATAAATATCTGTAAAAATTAAATTGATCGTTATCAAAATCATATAACATATTAGATATAGACGACAAGACATCTTCAATTATAATCAATGGAAAGAAAAAAATTTTGTTCTGTATTTGTCACCGTTTGTTTTTTTTGTTTTAATATTGCTGAATCATATTCATAATATGAAGAGCAATACATACTCATGTTCTGATTGGTGATATTGCTTTTTTCTAAATTTTCTACTTGAATTAAAAGTATTCTTTATCGAATGTAAAATTTTGTTAACCTTTTCTAAGTATTTTTTTTTAATTGAGTTCTCTATGATTTTATTAGATTATGAGATAATTCGAGGAAAAGACCTGTAAGACTAGTGCCATCTACCTATACATTCCTCTAAAGTGTGGCATCGCCACAGAAAACTTCTTTTAGATTTGACATTTGATTAATTTAAGATTCTTTTTAATTGTTAGATACATTATTAAAATTAAATTTAATAATTAAATGACGTCAAAATCATTTTTATATTGATGTGCAATTCGAATATGTCAAGTCAGTTTTGCTTCTCTAGTCTGTACAAATCATCCATCCTAGTAATGTAATGATACAACCAAATGAATCATGAAGTCAGAATCAACAAAAATTAAACGTCCTATTAATAATTTAACTGACTGAAATATTCATTAATGAAGTTTATGTTGAATAATAATGATGTCGAATGAAGAAAGAACTATGTTCGTCAATATCATCCATCAAACTAAGGATTTAAGCCCCCCCCCCTCCCCCTCCTTAGAATATCGAATTTTTCAAGAAAATATCGAAGTTGAGTTTTTATCACAAGAAGATGCAGCAAAGCTTCCTCTTTCAGCATATATATAGCTTTTTGGAAAATGATCAGATTTTCAAAGATTTATCTGTTAGCGTCAACATAGTGTCATCTGTTGACGCTAACTTAATTGAACTTCGTTCAATTGGTCTTTTCTTGTTATTCTCTCATTTATTAGTGTCTTCTCTTTCGTTCTTCTGTTAGTTGGTTTTTTCTCTTTCGTTCGTTCTATAGTTAGATTTTTCTTTTTCGTTCCATCTTTCTCTCTCTTTCGGATTTTCTCAGATTTTGATATAGTTCAATTGAACTTTCTCCTATCTAGTGGAAGGTTGTATTGTATTAGGGTGTGGGTGTGGGTGATAGTGGCGGAGCCAGGATTTTGAGCTGGGGGGGGGCTCAACCCCCTCTGAGGGACCTTTGAGCCCCGGTTAGCAAATAAAATACATGGTTTAAAAATTTTCCTGGGAGGGGCTGAGCTTCCCCCCAGTCCCACCCTGGCTCCGCCACTAGTGGGTGAGTGAGAGTGGGTGTGGATGTGATTAGAGATAAGATCCACAATAACAACCACACCCATGTCCTCTGAACTACATTTAAGCAAACCAGCACCAACTCCTCCGATGTTACTTTTAATCGTATCTGCCGATGGTACACAAGTGCAATTACCAAAATAAGTTGTGGAAGAATGTATTAAAAAGTGTAGTTTGTGCCAATCAGTCAACTAGTTAATTCCTGGTAATATAATAATGGCCAATAATTGATGAGCACTGACTCTAAAAAAGGGTCAACTGAAAAAATTATCAGCCTTGGAACCGTTACTCACCTTATAAATATTAACATCTGATTTGACTCCACCATCGTCCCCCACCATTCCCGAAGGAAACTATCTATCATATATCTAGTCAATACGTCATTTTTGAATGATTATCGAAATTGTTTTTTTTCGTAAATTAATCATGGTAGGTAAAATTTGTCATTATATTAAAAAATTTCTAGTTATTTAATTTGTTCTAGGATGACATCGTCGTTGTACAACCAAAAAATGTAAATCAAATTATAGTCGATTTACAACAATTAGCTGATGAAAACGAAGAATTACTAAAACAAAAACAAGAAACCATTGAAGAAAAAGAAAAAACTATTGAAGAAAAAGAAAAGCTGCTTAAAGAAGAAAAACAAAAATGTTTAGATCTAGAGAAAAAATGTTTACTCCTCGAAAAAACATTGAAATCAAAACAAATTACTTGGGGTGATCAAAAATATGAATTTATCTCAAACAGAATGTAATTCATGAGGAAAAATTTGTGGAAATTTTCTCCTTTATTATTGATATTGCCAATATTCTTGTTGATTAAAAAATGATTAATCTAAAAATAAAATATGCTTGTTTGCTTCTGCAGAATATTAAAATGTTTCTCATTCATTATTATGAACCTCGATGTTATTCATATTATAGGTCTAAAGTGTCTATTACTGTTTTGAATTGATTATTTCTTTATGAATGTTCACATGTTATTCATTTAATTTTTTTGTAATTGAATAAAATATCTTTTGATAGAAATAAAATGTCTTAATATGTATCAAGATCGATACAATATATAATATTTGATTTCAAATAGGTGTAAGGTTCCAGAAATTCAAAATTTCAGCACTTCTTATTTTTTCGATTTTTGTTTTGCATATGTAGATGTAGTTTGATGTGCTGAATCTGAATATGTATGATTTGTCCAGAAAAAGTTTCTTTTTGGGTTCAAAAAACTGACAAAATCGGGAAGTCGAAAAAATCACTATGTTACCGGAAAAGACCTTGTAATTCCTAAGCCATAAGAGCTAGAGTCTTAATTTTTTTTTCTTGTAAAACTACAACTAAAACTGATATAAGAAACGTATTTTCTAATTATAGAAATTTACTCTTAGTGGACCAAAATCAATAACAATTTTAGTATGGAAAAAATGCAATCTTTTCTGTACCAAAATTTTCAGCCCTCTCCAGAACAATGTTAGAGCCAATATTTTTGCATCGCTAGATTCACCATAACTTCTAGATAAAAGTTATGCATGCTCGTTTCTCAATTGCTTTTTGTTTGTGAACTACAGTATTTTCTTTTACTATACCTCAGAACAGCCAGATCTTTTTTTAGTTCCAAGAGAAATTTTCATTCAAAATTTAGCTTTTGGACATCATATAGGCAAAAAAGTATGAGGAATTCATTAGACATAGTTTTGAGAGATTTTAAGGAGGTTCGATGATACGTAGTTCAATTACTAAAGTCTCAAAGGGAGCAATTCGACTGTAATAGGGTGAGATCACTCTTATTGCAACTCATGTACAGAGACACAAGACAGAGCTCCTATTGGTTCAATTAACAAATTGTAAGAATATTAGCACTAAACAAAAAGCATCGAGGAGAGAGTGAAAGAGACGGGTTTTAGAAACGAAACGTACTTTCTTTTCGAGTGTTCTAGATTTTACTCTATATTTACTCTCGAATTTTACAATTCGTCATGGTGAACACATCTAAACGAAAAACTCAGGCAACCATGGCTGCAAGAAGACGTTGGAAATCTGATACTCATGTTGATAAAAAAGAAAATGATTTTGATGCATCTATGTTAATCGATTTAAATAAATTGGAACAAAAGAGGAGCAAGATTTTGGTTTCAAGACTAAAATTAATTTGGAAGATATCGGTGCTCTATTTGAAATGATTAAAAATGAATCTTCTCAACGTTCATTGTCAGTTTTAATTTATTTACACTAACATATTTTGGCATTTCATGGAGAACTATAGATGATTTTCTTCAGCAAATTGGTGGAACAACATGTCGTACAGCACACAAATGGGCTGAAACATTTATTGCTGATGATTTGGATGAATTCAATGAAGAGTGTCGTGGTCGAAAACGTTTTGATAGTTTTTTCGACATATTCCCAGAATTAGAAAATCAAATAAAATAATTTACAATTCAAGGATATCAACGAAAAGATGCATCTTTTACTTCGTTGGAGATGGCTCAATATCTAGATCAACAATACTACAAATTGACAGGACGGGTCAGAAGCTTTATTTATCTCTTTGTAGCGTGGACTTGGATTTTCGACGTAGAGACTCTTAGCAAACTTAGCTTTTAAAAAATCTTTAAAAACGAAGAAGCAGCTAGTCTTATTGAAAATGTTTTTCAAGTTCAGTCTAAAATCCGGAGGATGTGTGTTTCTTCTCCGTCTCGTGTCATATGTTTTTATTTTCTATTTCACAGGTAAAAACAAGTGATCAGTTAGTTCGCAGTGAACGAATGTGTCGTCTTGATTTACGTCGTTATGGATTCACATTTGATAAAAATACACAGAGATCATATTGGTCTGGCCATGAACGACCAGATGCTGTGGAAAATAGAAAAGAATTTGTTCAAGCATTTTTAGAAAATAAACAAAGTTATTATTTAGTTACAGATGGTATAAATTCTCAATGGATATTTCCAAAACAAGATCCAGTTATTCTGTTATGTGAGTAAACTGTTTTAATCATCTTCCTTCCTGTACATCATAATTTCGCTCTTCTTTGCTTACCGATTTACTTCATGATGAAACGTGTTTCAGAAGTGGTGAGACTGCATCAAAGAGGTGATTGTATTCGGACGAAACAATAAAGTTTTACAACAAAAGCAAGGGACGGAGTGTCATGTTAAGTGATTTTCTGGTATGTCGTCCTGATAGTCCATTTTTCCAGTTATCCGAAGAAGAATGGGTAGAAGCAGTAAAGAAGCATCCAGATCTGTTGCAAGATAATAATATTAACTATGTGCCAAGATCCGCTTCAGGTTCTTTACAAGTTGGTGTTAAAGGCTACTTCGACAATTCTGCAATTATTGAACAATTCACTCGATTGTTTAAGTTACTTCCTTTCAAGAAAGCTTATCAGAATCACAGAATTAACATCATCATAGACAATGCTCGCACTCATAGTACGCGTGAGTACAGTTTAAGTGAATTTGGAATGAAGGAAGGAACACGATGTCCAGTCGATGTTATAGAATATACAGATAATAATGGTGATAAACAAATTCTACAGTGTAGATTTACAGAAGGCGAGAAAAAAGGAAAATCAAAAGGACTGTTATTATTAGCTGAAGAATTAAAAATTAACCTGCCTTACAAAATTAAATTATCGGAATTGAAAACACTGTTAGTCAAACATTCCGCATTTCAGAATGTATGTTTTTCGTTTAGTTCTATGTTTACTTATTGAGCACAACTTTCTGCTTCGTTGCTTCCAATGTATTTTTAGGTTTCAAAGTTGGAAAAGCTTGTTGCCGAGTACAACGTTACCATTACTTTTTGTCCAAGATTCCACTGTGAGTGTAATGCTATAGAAGGTCTGTGGGCACATATGAAACAATTTGTTCGCCGTCGAAGAGTGGGTATGGGTGCGTTGCAATAAGACCAACACCCACACCCACACCCACACCCACACCCACACCCAAAAATATATTTTTTATTACAGAAATTGACAGAAAAATTACTTAAGAGATTCGACTAGAATACCTATATCTCCTGAATGATTAATTCTAAACATCTTAACCTTGTGCAGTTTTGTAGACCTTCCATTGGCGGTTTGAATACACACCTGACAATTAAGAATTCGCTGTAAACAGCTCATGGGATAGGTTTGTTTTCAAAGAGATCTATTGAAAGCATCAAAAAAGTCATATAAGAAGAAACCTATAATATACGACTCAATGCATCTTTATCTCGTCTTTCGAACGATGAGAACTGTAGTTCTCTATCTTGGTTCTATCAAAGGTTATTCAAAAAGTATCCACTAAATAGACATTAGTATAATCAGCACATATAATAGAAAAATAGGTTTTATCGAAATTTTATTATGATGATATTACTTGAAGAATGATGTAATAGCATAGAGAAAATAGAACATCGTTTTTACCATCAGTCGATATAGAGAAAAAGTTTCTTTAAATGTTCTATAAGGAACTAAAGTACTTCCGCCACTACTTTAGAATTGTCCGAAATATATCGATTACAATCGATTCCAACTATGATTGTATATAGAGCACATCTTTTTCAAAGTATTGAACTGTGTATTTTGCTTCGATTACTTGAACCGCATATCGCTTGCTCAACATATTTCCTGTTTTATTCATAATTTTGCTGAACAATAGTAAATTTAGTAGTCTGAAAAAAAAAGTTGCCAAGCATTCCTATCAAAGATGCAATTGATCATAAAGTGGTTTGTTTCTCCTCACGTAAAAATTACATTGACATTCAATTACTTGTACTGTTTGGCCTTTTATTAAAATACAAAAGTTTACTTTTTCAATATAAGAAGTTTGTTGTCATAGTGTGTGTGATTATCAGCAAAATCTAACTCAACGAAATTTTATTCAGTGATATCAAGGAAGAATGCCCAGATCACTTTCTATCTTGATAGCCACCGTCTTCTTTAGGTTAGTTTTTTCATTAATACGATAGACTAAAACAGTCAGTCTTTTCTATTTAGAAAAAAAAAAACAAATGCGTTGTAAACATGTTAAGACAACGCAATCAATTATTGTGATTATAAATTGATTATATCTTGAACTTTAATTCTCATCGTTACAACAACAATAACAACCACAAAAGAACATAGAAGAGTTAAACTATTTTTTTCTTGGTAGCGTTCCCTTACGACAAATAGTTTTCTGTATTCATGGGTTGCAATACAGAAAAAATTTTTAAATGCCCTTGATTTTCTTGTAAATGAATGTGAAACTAATAGAGAGAGTTATTTTTTATTTTAAAGTTGATGACGAATTGCCATTCAAAATTCCTTATAAACTTTTCAAAGACGATGATTCATACTTTGTGATTAATTTTAAAATATATTGATCACCGTCACTTCGACACATATTGAATTTCACATGCGATATTCTTTCATAGCATACAATGAATATTTAAATAAATACTAAAAAAATATTACTCATTATATAAAATATTCTATAATAAAGTTTACAGATCTATTAGAATTTTCTGTTTTTCTTCCTGAGAAATTTAAGTATTAATTCAAAAAAAATAACAAAGATGATAAAATTATAATGAAAAGTAATAATTTACTTATTAAGATAAATTAATATCATTGTGTTGCATTAATAATTATAGCTTAAAATAATAAAAATGTTCGATAAAACTAACAATTATTCTCTTTAAAATTATTCAATACAACAACACTAATATTTCATTATACGACAAACCTAAAAGTTTCAAGACATATTTTTCATATACATAATATTCCTTTTTCTTTCATTGATCAATATATTTGTCTCATCGTTATAAATTCAATTCTAATTTTCAATTGATAATATAACTCATCAAATTTTATTAGACGGTAAAAAAGAAAGAAAGTTAGGTAAAAATAAGAAAAAACAAATGAATCTAATTAATTTAGACTTAACTATTATATAACACGCACATGTATAACAAATAGAAACAACAGTCAATAGAATGAGTGCGTCATTTTATAAAAATCTCTTAGATTTCTTTGAGAGTTCAAATTATCAATTTTCTCCTAGTATATTTGTCTGGAGTTCATTTCTATTGTATGTCATACTTTATACTCGTTGATTTTTTTCTCTCAGTGATGGATCGACAGACACTGATGACAAATCCATTATCGATCGGAAAAGTAAAACAAAATGAAGCAACTATTCTTTTTTCTTTTCTTTTAATATTGTGTTTCCTTTTTTTTTTTTTACTTGTTTTTAACTTTCATTAATAATATAGACTTCTTTCTTTGCTTTTCTAAGAATGAAGTACAGAACGAGATGTTAATGGCACGCAATGTTGAATGCTCTCGCTGCGAGCATTTTTATGTTCTTTTTAGAAAAAGGAGGGAAAGAAAAGACTAACAAAAAAAAAATGAGAGTCAACGTTTTTCCAACGATCAGCGGATATCGAAATAGAGAAAGAAAGGAGAAACAATCGCTTTGTCTGAGCGCAAATTTCCGTCTCCTTTTTAAAACGCAAGCTATAGCCAACAAACACACACATACACCTTGTCGATTCGAGCCGGCAAACACATTATCTCACGTATAGATTGTGTGTTTCTTCTTTATACTCGCACAATCAATTATAATTGCTCTTACAGCACATTCATCAGCACGCGCAAGAACTAATCAAGGTTTGTATAAGACCTTAGATATAAGAAATCTTTTATTAATATATATCTATTTAAGAGCTATCAAAGAAACTATTCATATAATCTAAATTAATAAAAATGGTCAGACGTATAGAAGGCACGATTGATTATGAAAAACATAATGAAATTCTCAATGATAATCACAAGGTTTTAATTTATCTCGATGATATGACATTAACTGGTAAGTGAAATTAAAAAGAAAAGAAAACGAATTTTTAAATGCCATATTATTATTTTTATTATTAAATTTCTACATATAGATATTGCTTCACAAGATGGTTCATATGTTCGTAAGTTTCATACTATTGCAAAATTAATTCTTGAAAACCAAATTAGAACATTTCCCATAGCATTTATACTTGAATATGATGAAAAAGATATAGAAAAAACATCGAATTATTCAATACGTGTACGAATTGTTGCTGATGGTAAAACACGTTTTATTACCAGTTCCAATATACCTGTGCTTACTAAAGGTTATGGTGATATGGTTGATATCAAAGTAGAAAAAATCGATTTAATGTAATCAATATAAAAAATAAAATAAAACAAATTTGTATTACGAACAGTTTTCTTTTGAGAAATGTTAAAGTTTTATTCTATGTGTGCTTGTGTTGTGTGAAATAAATAAGAATAAAAATGAAAAAAATAAGAATGATATGTAATAAAAATCTAAATGTTGTATTTCAAGTTTAAATTTCTCTTTTTTTTTTATTAGAACTTTTTTAGGTGACATCAATCAAGATACAAAGAAAGAAATTATATAATGCAAAAATAAAGTCAACGAATTGTTCATAGATTTCAATAGAGCATAATCTAAAGACAATCTATATTCACTTATGCACGAGAATAAATCAAAAAATAATTTATTATCGTGAATAAGGTCATAGATGTTTATTAAATATAAAAAAGAAAACTGTCGATTTTACGGATTTCCTCTATTTTTTCAAATATTTACATTCCTATCATAGCAACGATAGAAGCATACAACTATAAATGTTTTTTTTGTATACGATCAAATTTAATTGTTTTTTTTTTCTTATTCGTTTTTCATAAAATACACTAAACGACGTTTTAGAACATAGGCACTTATAATGTTAGTAGACAAAAAATCTACAGGTCATATGAGAACATTTCATAACAATTATATGTTGTATTTTGAACAGAACCTTTATAATTATTAATAATTGTTTCAAGAACATAATGACATTTAGCATATAAAAATCGCACATCTTTAAAGAAAAAAAAATCTATGCATACAAATGTTACTAAGAATTGTCTTATATCTATATTTCTGATTCGATAGATATAAATTTCTTTTTTTTGTCTTAATTTGATATTTTATTATCTGAAATTTTATTAACATACTATGATGATTTTATTTATAAATAAACTATCTTTGTTAGATTGATAGAATGTATATTGAATAAAGTTTATAATACAAAACAAAACAAACGTATAGAATGTTTAGTTCTGATCATAAATATGATTAGTTTACTTATAATATGAGTGTTTCCTTCGATCCAATAACCCGTCAGCTTAATGAGGTACATATATAAAAATGAAACGATAAAAATAGAAAAATAAACCCATATAACTAATTATATCAGATATTCTACACTAAACTTTTCTTGGAATAATAAATGTCATCTTAATCATTAGAAAATATGACAAATATACGAAACATATAAATACATTTGGAGTGTATGTATGAAAACTGTTTCGTCTACACCTTTACATAATTACCATATCTCATTATTTGATATATTAAAAATAATAACAATTCTCGATAATCAATTACGATTTGTATTTAATCATTATGTATTATAATATTATTGCCGTTAAAGTTAGACATTATTGTATTAGGACGAGTTCAGAAAAAACCAACAACAACAACAACAGCATTATTAAAAGAAAATAGAATCTGATGTAACGGATGGTCCATAAATAATAAACCTCTCATAATTTCTTTGTCGACTACTTTGTTTGCTTTGATCGTTTAGACTTATGGTTTATATCAAAAGGTATACAATTAGATTTTCTACAAATCTGTCAAAATCAAAAATTGTTACAAAAGATTATAAGTTTAAGATAGACACATAATGAATTAAAATATTTTGTTAGAAATTATAACAAATTTTTAAAATAAATTGATCATACATATTTAATGAGTAACTCTCAGTCATCAATAGTTAACGGTTTGAAATGCTTAATGTTTCAATGGATATTCTGAGATATGTATGAGCATCTAGGGTAATTCGAATTGATAAAAATTATAATATATAACTCATATCTAATAAAAACCATTGTTTGAGACTTTGCTTTCAAAATTGTCATTGTAATTTTGACCTATATATTACATCATAATAAAGTTTTAAAAAAATTATATTTATTTTGATGTCATATAGACCTACGTTGTAATGACAGTTTCTGAAAGTGAAGTGTCAAACAATGGTTTTTATTTGATATATATATATATATGGCATGTTTTATAATTTTATCTATTCCAATTATCCTAGATACTTACATATATCTTAGATTGTTCATTGAAGTATTAAACATTTTAGACCATTAACTGTTGATGACTAAGAGTTACTCATTAAATATGGATAATTAATTTATTTTGAAAATTTGTTATAATATTTAACAAAATATTTTAATAGAATAATATGGTGCACCTTTTGATATAAACCATAAGTCTGGTCTGGGTTATAAAAACTAACAAACTTATCGGTAACCTGGTGAGAAGTTCATTCTTTATTGAAAGCCAGTTAAGATAAATATCTAATGAAATGAGAAAATGAACTGTACATACTCTATTATGTAATTGTAATGATTTATAATTCTTTTTCGAGAAGAATATTTTTCTATGATAGAAACAATAGACTCATCGAATCTGAATTGATAATAAATAGTTAAGTGACATCAAGGACAATCTAATGCATAATTAATTGATTCAATACATATTGTTTTTTGGTTAACTAAACGAAAAATAGCAGATCGTGATATTTTAAAGTCTTTCGATACAATGGAAATGTAATGAGTTAAACGAAATACAAGATAGAGATTGTCGAAATATTAGAGCATATAAATGGACGGCAAGTTTTTTTGATACGATCGACATAAACAACTAAAAGTTTAATGAAATATCATCTTATTAGTAAATTATGTTCTATTATATGTCTATGTTAAACAGAAAAAAAATGTTTCAAATACTGCCTGGGATATTCGCGAAGATATAAGATCATTCAGTGGAGATACTTCGTTGACGATATTATTTAAATGAAAAACTCAGTAATAATTCACTGAAATTCTATGCAGTACAATTATCATTTCGTATTTTTTTGCAATAAGGGTAGAGTACGTTCTCTCAATGAAAAGAATCGAATACTACAATTTAACATTCATTTTGACCCAACTTTTATTTAAATAGTACTGAAAAAAAGTTCGTTCTAAATTTCATTATATAATATAAATGACAATGGTCGACAAGGCCATACTTCTTCCTAAAACATTTTTCAAAAAAAAAAACTTCATGACGATAACAAATCGCTCATGGATTACAATATGGGCATAGTTATCTACATTGGTTTGACATGGAAGTTTTTCGCGCCTGTGCACCTCCTCAGATTACCTAAAATCCATTTGTCTTATCTTTGAGTGAAATGCAATTTTCAAGAAATTAAACCCTAGTATTCCATTAGATAAAGGACACTCGATTATCTATATTAAATAGTTTTTCAAAGATTTAGAGTACTGTATTGGTGCGGAAATGACTTTAAAAAAAAGCAAACAGAGAGGATTGTCTCGTTTATTTAAGGTCACAATATTTTATATTTCGTCTCTTCAATTGTTAAAATGGTTTAGACTAAGACTGAGGAAATATTCATGATCAATGCTATGAACTCTATATTATGGCATATGTTTGAGTCAAAAATCAATGAAAACAATTTTTTAGATTCCTCTGAAGGTTAGAGTCAGGATACAAGTGTGAAAAATCTTGATGACAAATAAATAGGAATAAGTATGCCTCAGTTGTAGTCGATGATCGACTTATTATTATCATGTGGTTCTTTTTTGAAAAATAAAGCCGTAGTGATGGAAATGACTAGATCTTCTTTGTTGTTTTTCAACATTATTAATTGTTATAGTAAAAAGTTTTATAATCTTTTTCAATCTGTCTGCATAGGATCTGTAATGCTTGAAAAGTATCCGAAATAGGTTATTGAGTGTCTTCTAACTAATTGAATACTAATTGTGTCAGTTAAACATATAGAACGACACACTGTATGCGAGAACTGTGAAAAGATGATCTGAAAAATATAACTTTTCACTACTAAATGGTAATTTTATTCTAAAAGAATAGATCTTTGTTTGTCTTCAAAGATATATTAGAATAGAGTATAAAAAACCGGATCTGCTAATATCATTTTTAAGGACTAACCGAGTGAGATAGGGAAGTGATAGAATTTTACAAGAAGCTGCACACGTCAATTAACTGCTATTTTTACTCGTAATCCGGTCCTATTAGCTGTTTCATATATCAAAATGTCTTTATTTCTGTATCATCAGATAAAAAATACTTAAATACCCATTAGAAATTGTTTTCAAGCGTTTAGAACATAATATAAGGTCGACAGCTGGTTAAACACAAAGAACAGCACGCTTATTCATCTAGAGTTTAATTTCTTGGAAATTTGTTCTCCTCATTCATCGAAATAGTTTAGACAAAAACTAACATGATATTCGTAATCAGAACCATCGACTCTATATTACTCTATGTATTTCATTCAAAAATGAGACAAAAACTTCTTAGATAACCTGCGGGAGTACAGGTGCGAAAAACCTCGATACCAAGTCAAGATAAATAACTATGCCCATATTGTAGCTCATAAGTGATTTGTTATCGCCATAAGGTGTTTTTTAAAAACTTTTTTTGGAAAGAAAAATTGCCTTATCGACCTTCGTCCTTACCTGTTCGTAGGACAACTCAGCATAAAATATGATTTTTTCACAGTGTGAATCTCATAAGTCAAAGATGGTATAAGGTAGAGAATATAAATTACGTATAAGTGTGGGATACTCTGAGAGAAATAACACATTAAGAAATAGTTCACATTAGGTAACAAGAACAGAAATTATTATTCGAATACAGTCAGAACTTCAATCGTACCAAAAAATTACAATTCACACATAATATAGTTCAAATAAGATTCATCGGCTTTTTTTGAAAACATGATTTAAACATGAAATCAATTGAGTTTCTTTCAACTTGGAGAAAACTAGAGTCAATCTTAGTAACAATGCTATTCTCGAGTTATCGAAATAGTTCTATCAGATAATCTTAAGGATACAATTAACTACAATTCTAGAAGAGAGAAGTTGTATGTATCAAATCAATATCATGAAAGAATAACATTAAAACCTACCATCAACTGATTTGTATGATTAAAAACTTTTCATAAATATTCAATCGTTTATTTTGATTAAAATTAATTAAATTATAAAAATAAATCTTCCTTAAGAAATTTTTTTTTTGAATTCTATTTAATAATTAATATTGATTTTAAAACTCAGTATTGAGTAAGAGGATTACCCACGTACATAAACCTTTCGATGAATTACATTATATATCCAGAAAATCGGAGATACTATACTTCCTGAATAATTATAAACTAAAACGAACTTAGAATTATTCTACGCAAAAACGATTCAACCTTGTTTCAAGTGTTGTTTTCTCTTACTGTCAGCTTACTAGAAAAGTTTCCCAACTGATGCATCCCTATTGAGTCAAGATTATGTAAACCCAATTGAGCTATGAATGACCTGAAAAAGAGTTCAAACCCTTAGCTTATTACTGTTGAGATATTGCATTTTTAAGCTATTTTTTTGAAATTCACACCTTAGGTACAATCAAGAAAATCAAGAAAACTGATTTTCGAATTTCGACTTGAAATTCTGCATAGATACAGATCTTAACGAGAATAGTCAAGGTCTGTCTCTCTGCGAATTTTTAAATAAAAATTCTAAAATCAGTTTTCCTAAGAGAAACTCACTGGTTTCAAAAACACTGTAAAATACAATAATCTGTGCAGTAATAAGCTAAGAATTCGGACACTTTTCACAGTATTAATAAACTCTTAGGATCTACATAGTCCTGATTCAAAAGCAATGAATCAATTAGAGAATGTTCTTCGCTAGACAGAAAAGAATTTGAGTTTACAAGTCATGAATTGTAGCCTAGAAGTTTAGATAATTATATATATGTGAATAAAAGATTGTGTTATTTATTTTTTTTTTCCGCCTTGTTTTTTTTTCTAAACTCAACAAAATTTATATACACATATCACATAAATAACAACTTAAGCGCCAAATAAATCCAAATGATACCAGAATAAGACAAAAAAAAGCAAAACAAAAATGAAAATTAAATGTATATAAAAGAAAAATTCGCAAGAATTTTATTTGTCAAGTTTTCACACTTAAATCACATATTAAAGGTTCTTTATCACCAGTTAAACCATATTTTTTCTGCAATGACAGTGGCGGTTGTGGTGGTGGTGGTCGTGGTAATGCAAAAATGACTTTAACTGTATCATAAATAAACCATTGTAAAGCTGTTAATGTACCTATCATAAAAATACGTGGACCAAGACCTTTCCATAAACCTAAATAACAAAAAAAGAAAAACAAATATAATTTTCATTGACAAATAAAACAAAAACATTTAAAATTACCAGCAAATCCAACACGTCGTACAGCATCAAATAAACTAAGACCTTTTTCATTATTTAATTTTGATACAATTGTATCAGCTGGATGACTAACAATAGCACAAAATATTCCAGCTATATAACCAGCAATAAATGTTACACCTAATTGTTCACTTTTTGTACACTGTTCACGTGATTTAGGTATAACATATTTATAAAGTGCTTCAATAGTACGTTCGAAACATGCAAATTTCATCATTGTATATGGGATTTGACGAAGCCATAATGGTACAATACCTTTATAAAATCTAAATAGTATCATTTTTGTTTTTATTTAAAATGACATAATTATATTGATCTTATCTTACCCCCATAGTCTTTCTTCAGCTATAGAAAGAAAAGATATTTAATTAATCAAAACAAAAAATTATTAATATTCTTACCATAAAGTTTAGGTAAACCTTGTCTTAAAGATGATGCCCAATTATCTTGTGTTTGTATTCGTACTTTTGTTGCTTCCCATGGTGCTAAAGCAATATCAGCAAAAAGTTCTGCTGAAGCACTTGATAATAAATAAAGTGTTGTTCGATAAATATAAGCATTTTCTTCGCCAAGCATTCCACCATAAAAATTTTTAAATACTTCATAAAAACCAAATTTTCCAAGACCTTGTAAAGAATAACCAATTAATGTTGGCGCCCAACCTTTGGTTAAACCAAAGAAACCTTCTTCTCTAAATTAATCAAATAATTTTTATTTATCAAAAAAAAAACATAATAAAGACAATAATTAAAACATACGCAATAGTTAATTTAAAACCATTAATGAGATTCACATATTTTTGTGGTTTTACTTGTAAACGACATTTGATAAGGTCCTATAATCCAAAAAAAAGACAAAACAAATTATTCATCCAAGTCTCGTATATTATTTACTACTAGAGTCCGACGAATTCTATTTTTTGTTGATCTAATGAATTTTGTAACTCATCAAAAGGCAAATGAATTTTATTCATAGAATTTAAAAAGATTATTCGAAATTTCTAGTTCATATGAAAATAATATAGAATTTATCAAATAGTTATTATGTTTGAAGATAATGTGAAAATCTTTAAATACAAGAAGAATTAGAAGAAGTAAAAAAATAGAAACTTTATCAATGTATCAAAATCAATAACATACAATTGGAACAAGTGCTGTATGTGTTATACCACAACTTAACATTCCAGCAATACCACAATAAATGTAATATTTAATTGAACCATATTCACAACTATAATGTTCTACATAATAAGAAAAAAATAAATAAATTATTATAATCATTTATTAATTTTCTATACCTTTTCCAGTTGAATGAGTTAAAGAAGAAAAATTACCTAATTCAACAATTGTTCGTAATACTGTCACCTATACATATAAATATAAATAAAAAAATTCTCATTCTATCTTCTATATAATACTTACTATACATTTGTATGGAATTATTGTCAAAACACGTAAGACTGTCAGAATAGAAATAACACATCTGTTTTCAAGGAAATCTTGTGATTTCATAATGGACCAACGAGATCGGATTGAATGAGGATTTCTGTAAATAGAATGTGTTTGATGATGGTAGTGAACTCTATATGAAAGAAAAAAAAGTAAATAGAAAATATCTTTTATAATTCTGTAAAAGATTGCATGTTTTATAACAAATATTCTCATTTAAATAGAACCGCTTACTGTTCATCGATTATGACATTTTTACGTTTGAATAACATGAGGTACATATGGAAAAAGGATATTTTTTCATATTACAATGCTTTTTTTTAGTATAAATATTGGAATGCGATAACTCTTCTTTATGTTTTTTTTTTCCTCTACACTACCGTGTGTACACAAGGCCAGTGAATTTTTTTCTGTTACTATTTGTCATTGAATCGTTCTGTTTCAAGTCATGGCCATTATTTATGTATTGTAGAGAAAAGAAAAATCATGTGATTCTGTTGAATTGATTTTATTCGAAGAGTTGTGAAAAAAATAATTAAAAAGAAAAAAAAATATATGTATATATATGTATATTATTTACTTGTTATTTTTCATTTAGAACATATATCAGAACTACACATGACGATTATATTAATATATGACAGAACAAGAAATAAAAATTTAATGTAGTTGATCTAGAAAAAAAAAACACCGAATATAATAATTAGTTATATTATTCAATTAGAATCATGAAGAAAAAAGAAAACGATTGCGGATCTTTATTGAATCGAATTAATATTATTTATAAATTCTAATTATTTCAAAAATAATCTTTAATGTTATACATGTAGATCAATGAAAAGAAAAATATGACTGATATTTATTTTTTCTTTCTAGTACAAATTTGTTCATGATTTTTCGTTTTTTATTTGAATTAGTAAATAATGAAGATATTGATTAGGATCAATCATAATGGTATATCGAACAGATACTATTAACATTTATAAAAAAAACAAAAATTTATTTTCTTTTTATGGTTTAATAAACAAAAAGGATTTTGGACAAAAGAAAATTAGAAAACAATAGCAAAATCTATGTTGTATCTGTTATTTAAGACTTTTAATACGAAAATAAAACATAATTCTCTCTGAGATCATGATCGAAGGTTTCCACAAAAATTCTTCCAAATAGATAAATAGCATTAATTTAATCATTCCCAGAAAACATCAAACACCTTTTTTTTCATTACAGAATTTCTATTGGTTTAAAATCACCATAATTCTATATTTACTTATTACCGTTTTACAACTCATATTGTGATAGTCTCGAAAATACAACTAGATTTTAATAAGAAAATTTTACGGAAACTTTTTTTTGTCCTATTATAATTTCAGATAAGAAAAACCAAAACATTTAAAACAAGAGTTACAACTTGTGGCTCCATCTACTACAAAATAAACTGTTAAAACTACATAAAATCTAAAGAAGATACGTTCTTTTTTCTTATCTCTTCGTCGAAAAATAAAAATTAAACGCGTTCTTAAGACACTTTTAGCATTCCTTCGAATGCGTTTTGAAGAACTGTTTTGGGTTTCTTACGCGAAAAAGTGTGTTCTGATAGTCTTAGAATGCGATCAGCAAAGAATATGTTGTTTGAACGTATTCTTGAAAAACAGATTTTTATCAAATAGGAATACGTTTAATAAAAACAGTTCTTTGTTGTTAAGAACGCGTTCGACCACATTACATTCTTCTTGTTAAAGCACAAATACGTTCTTAATACTGAAGAACTGTTTTTATTTAATACACTGCTAGTTGATAAAAAAAACGGTTTTTCGAAAATGTATTCAGACATATTCTTTGATGATCGCATGTTCTTAGTCTGCCAGAATGCACTTTTCACACAAGAAATCCAAAAAGATTCTTCAAAATGTATTCCAAAGAACGAGGTTTATTAACAAAAAAAAACACGTTTGCAACTGTTCTTTTTTATAAACTTTTTTTTTATGGGTAGA